>JALLPB010001206.1:0-10732 GCA_036939975.1 Cyclostephanos tholiformis | reverse complement strand
TCCTTTCTTGGGGTCTCAGAAAAAAGGGAACCAAAAAAGGGAACGAGCAACCTAGTTGTCTTCCTCCTCATCTTCATCTGACAGTTCCTTGTCAGACGATGATGATCAATCTCTCGTCTGCATCTTTCATCTGGTAATAAAGACTTTGATCAGATAAAAGAACCCCCTGAGGATATTGATTAAGTCCACGTGCCCTTGAAGACATCCTTATTGAAGAGAATGAAACCACTCCTGTCATAGCTAACAGATCATCAAATTGAGACCATATATTGCCATTACGTTCATACAATCATGTGCCCTCCTGGTCATCTCAGTTGATCTACCATGGCTTATTTATGAGTTTTTAACATCACGTCCCTGTTCAGGATGACTTAAAGCTTGTCCTAAAGGGTTACTTTCTACAACAACAATGTCTCAGTGTCAATCCCAAGAACAACAATCACATCATTGGATGCAATCAGAAAGTTTTATCCTGGAGTAAACTAGTAGCAAAAAAACTTCATCTTATGGGTATGATGACAATGTCAGGGATGACTCTTTGTCCTCTCAATCAAACTACAACCAAGATATCACCGATGATAATTACCTTCAAAGCATCATCCCCAAATCTTTGTCAACTAGTTGTTTAGTGGACCCAGTGATTCAAGGCATTTACTCATCACTCTTCAAGTCCATCCATGAAATTTGTGTGAAATTGTCTGAGAAGAAAACCCTCTCCATTGTTGATGAGAAGGGTTCCATCATGCTATCACACAAAGCTCAAATTAAGGCATCTTCTGTTGTTCATATACATGACAATATTGAACTGTTTGATTGGTCAAGGGCTATTTGTTGCACTCATTGTGGTACTGTCATGATTTATCAGAATCACCTGTGCTTGAATGAGCTATAACAAAGGCACTGGAGAGATCCTCTCATAGTCATTTGTTCCCAAGTTTTTCCCAAGTCCGTATCAATTCATGGGATTTGTAGCTTCAAAACCCAAGGGGGGGGGCATTCTTGTAGGATTTCAAACGGATCTCCCAAATGAAGCCACAGTAGTGGTCTGTGCACTTACTTCTCGACATCATATTTTATCAAATATGCAAGACCAATTATTGCAGTTGATCCAAATATTTCAATACCTCCATCGTAAAATCAAGTTAAACATCATCATCACAAACAACGTAGTTGGATCTGACATCATTTTGCCTTCTTGATCAAAATTAGGTTTTACCTTGATGGGATTTGACACTTCTACGCTCACCCAGGATGTAAATGAAATTGGCTATTTTGGGCTAATGATGGATTGTCCTATACCCATGTTTAATATTTGTGATTTGTATACTTGGTCTAAATACAGATTTCATATTCTTCATCCAGATTTGACATGCATTTACACCTCGGGATTGGAGACAACATATAGAAAGACTTTGTCAACATTTCTCCAAACAGATCTTCTTGGGATGCTATCCTTTCAGATGGAACTACATTGGCATTCCGAGACATATTACTACATCTCTACTATTCCACCAGAGAATATTGCTCAGTTGGACAAAGCCATTTTCTTTGCTGAGTTTCTATCAGTACCATCATAAAAGACCTAAGAAATGTTTTCATTCTTCATGAAAAAGTCTGATGAAGCTACAGTATTACCATTATCTCTCTTCAGCAATTGATTCCATCAGCAATATCCAAAACATCGTTATCTTGAATCAATGCTTGAGCTTCTGCAGCAATTTTTTATTGCAATCGAGAAAAGTGATGATGCATACAATATATTTCCTGGTGACTGTTACCTAACAAGTCTTAAATGTAAGAGATGTCACAAGTGTATATCCTCAAGGAAGCAGGGAATAGCAGAAATCTTAATTCAAGCCCCCACTGCTATCTTAAGACATTTCAATTTTACTATGGCGAATGATGACAATACAGAAATTAGTCATATGTCCCTACCATTGCTGTTTAGTTCAGATGATTCTTATCAATTCTCCAAAGAAGCATTTGACTATTCGATGGATAAGGAGGATGGAAATGTTGTCTCTTCCATGTTTTGTATCCAAAACACCCATCATGGCGAATTTAAATTATGTGAGGCAGCTAAATTTGATGTTTCCAATGCCAAAGGGATACAAACCAAGGAGTGAAAGCATGAAAAGACTGTATCAAATAGCTTGTCTTTTGTTTGTGCCTTGTTTGAAGAAATTTGGTTGGCTTTAACAGCTTAATGATTCTCCAGTAAAAGACCCCATGGAGCCTCATCATACACTATTCAATGCAAGTAAGACAACTACGAATGGATATGAAAACCCGAGCCATGGTCAAAGTTTAAAATTATCAGCTATAGTTGCTGAGATGATCCCTTCGAACAAACCATGAATTCATAGTAAACCCATGAATTCATGGTAGGCCACTGAAAGACCAGATTGCTTAAACTGTGTATTCAATGGTAACAGCTTGTGCAGTAACAATATCTGAGGTGTCTGCATTAACAATTAGTAATGCCATCATCAGTGGAGGATTTTCTGTTATTCAAAAAGGACCGTTGCTGCTTGCTATCCGCTGCATTTGGAGGTGAAAAATGATTCATGCCGCCTAGTCAACACTGACGTGTATCACCAAACGTCTTCTTCGTCATATTTCAGAAGATGACAAGAAGTTATCTAGTATTATATATCATCGGAGGTTATAGTAACATTATTTTTTTAGCATAATACTGCTGTTCATTCTCGCGGTGCCACATAATTCATTCGATTCTCAGTTTACCTTCGTTAGCACATCTTCCAATCCCATCCTCTTAGCCGGCGGCGACGGCGTGTGCAACGGTGTCCCGAACCATATTGTGCCAACGGTGAACTCCTCCTTCATCCTGAACCCGACGGCATCAGCGAAGCGGTCGTCGAAGTTCACCGCCCCCGTCGTCCACTTCGTTCCGATCCCGCGCGAATGCAGCGACAGCCACAGGTTCTGTACAGCACAGCAGCACGCGGCATAATCCTCCCGCGCCATACCCATGGGATCGCCCATATCCCACCCTCCTCCTATCCCGCCGTCATCGAAATCCCTCCCCCTAACGCAGGTTACAACCAACCAACCAGGAACGGCCATCCACCTGCGAAATTTGTCCCTCCCCGCCTCCTCGCCCCTGTTCGACGCGACCAATTCCGCATTCAGCGCGCATACCCTACCCTTAGATTCCTCCCCGAGGAGGTAGAATCGCCATGGCTCCGTCCGTCGATGATTGGGCGCGTGTATCGCTGCCGATATGGCGGCCTCCAGGCACGATTCCCACCCGGGCGGGAGAATTGGCTCGAAGTCGTTAATCGTGCGTCTACCCAATATATTGCTTTGGACAAACCGAGATCGCGTCTGCGGACGAGCGTCGAGTCGGACGATGCTATAGGTCGAGCCGAATCTTCTTTCCTCACTCATTCTCGCCGTCGCCATTTTGGGAGACGAGAATATGAGCGACGACGACGACGACGACGAAGAGGACGAGGCCGACGATGACGCCTCCCGACGCGCTGACGACGACGATGCAATTGCGGCCGGCGGCGCGACGAATGCAGCGCGGGCGGAAGCGGAGGATTGGACGAGGATAAGCAGCGCCAAGACAAGAACCGGCGAGCGACTACCCAGGGACATGAGGGGAAAAGACTTCATAGTTCGTGGGGCATAGTACGTACAATCTACTATTTTTTACGATGTCTGTATTGAAGGGTCATGAGAAAACTGGGGGAAGCTAAGAGTGGAGTCACGCAAATTGGTCACGTGATTCTGAGGCCACATTATTTTACTACTCATTGCAGGGACCATATCACTTTCCAAATCGCCTTCAAATGTCTCGGACTGACGGACGCAAACTCGTGGGTATCGCCGTGGCCATGACTGTCACCGCCCTTGGCGTCGGCACTATCTACCTGCCATTCGTTGCCGATCGGGATAAATTACGCGGACTCTTCGAGGAGGGGGACGATGCCGTGCCGGAGGGGGCGCGTCGACAGATGAAGGCGATGGCTAAGGCGGAGGCGGATGAGGCGGAGAGGCAACGTCGGTCGCGGGATCAGACGCATCGGGACGAAGTCCGGGAAGGCCAACAATTGTCGCGGGAGGAGATGCCGCAACAACAGTCGCGGCAAAAGGCTTCGGCCGGGAGCATGTGGTCGTCGTTTCGACGGAGTTCCTAATAATGGTGTGGTAATCGATAGTAGTACAGTCGAATCGAGTCAATTAGGGACCTGTGTGCCCATGGGAGTGCACCCTGGGCACAAACAGCTACTATCTAAGATCGTGGTATGCATCGATCGATGCAGAACGCACCACTTGATGAAGCATAACAAAAACTAAAGTTGGGCGAAGATGTTGCAGGATGCTTGTACACATCTAGGAAACATGAATTTAATACTGCTGATTATATATCCGCATTCGCAGAACCTGGAAGAAATATAATCAGACCCGTAATAATTGAAAACAACTCCCTGAGTTACTGTGAAATGATATGCAGTCCAAAACTATCCTAATTATTGGAAATAAATATATATGTGTCCCACGATTTGCACCATCTAAAGCCAGCAGAGGTCGTAATCAGTAGAAAGTAGGACCACCCCGTCATGCTCTCGAGGCACGTGGACCCCTTCTTCCAGTACGGGAAGCTGGCAACGCTCCAGAGCTGGCCTCGGATGTCGTGGAGGGAGATTTCAACTTCGGCTTGGTGGGTGCCTTTATTTTGTGCGCAGGAGCAGCCTTCACCGGCAATGCCGAGGAGGACGTTTTCTTTTGTAAACGTCCTGTGGACTTTGACTTTACGGGCGAATCGGAGAAATCAAAACTATCATCTTTGTCGACGCTTTTCGTCGCTTTTGCCTTCGCGGCCTTCTTCTTGGACGCCGACGGGGCTGAGCCCGAGCGCGAAGAAGTAGTGGTCGAGTTGGTAACGTTCACCATGACGCTCTTCGGGACAGATACTGGCGTTGCTTTCGACTTCTTCCGATTGCCACTCTCCGAAGATCTGGGAGTAGACCTCAGCTTTTTGGCCGAGTTTACCCCTTTGTCTCGCGGGATGTTTAAGTCGTCGACAGCATCAGATGCCGGAGTGGGAAACTCGTTAAAGACATCTATTGCCTTAGACTTGCGTTTCCCTCCGGATGCTTTCGACTTCTTTGCTTGCTCAGACACACACTTATTCACGCCCTTGGCGACGGCTACTGCAGGCGAATCGGATGGAGAAATCGGAGACATGTCACCGAAGCTGTTATCAAAACCACCAATGCCAGAATGAGGTGTCGATACAGATGTAGAGAAAGACTGAGAGTGCTCATAGGGGTTGTCGCTCGGGCTGTCTTCATGTTGTTCTGGAGTCTTCTTCTCATCCTCAAGCTTGTACGCGTCATTAGACGGATCATTCTTGGAGGAAGGCATTTCATTATGACTTTTCTTGTCATGGTGGCGGAATTTGGCCTTCTGTGGTTTGTTGCGGCTTGATGTCTCCAACTCCTGATTCGCTGGTGAAAAGGACTGACAGTAATCATATTTATCATCGAGAGAGTATTTCATTTTCCCTCGGTTCATTTCCTCGATATCAAGCTTGTCCTCGACATCCGACTGGTCACTATCGGATAATGGCATTTCATCCTGACTCTTTTTGACATAGTGGCTGATGGACTTTTTGGGCTTCCTTGCTTTTTTATGGCTAAATTCATCTGAATCATATGCATGGGCATTGATCGGTGAAGTGGAGGAAGGTCTCCGGCGCGAGTACAAATCGCCCGGGAACTGGATGCTACCAGGGTAAACTGTCAAATTGACATCCTTTTTGACATGTGACAGCAGCAACTCGCGGGCGAATTGACAAATGATTTTCATTCGCATCATGGAATCCTTTTCTTCCATGTCATAGCGGTCCGGATCGTCGTCGTCCTCGTTGAGGGTCATTTCGAGGGTTGACACACCACCGGTAGAAGTCTTGAGTACATTGATAGGCGGGTGCTTCCCAATGAGATCGATCATTCTCATCAGGAATGAAATCTGAAATGATAAAACGAATTGCGGGTTAAGCACGTCAAAGAAAATGAACACATTAAAGATCGCCATTGAGCGGAACACAGATCTCACATTATCGGCCCCAGCACCCAAACTCTGGATCAAAGGGTCGAATAACCACTTCAGTCTCTGCTTCAGCAACTTTTGACTCGCCTCCTGAGCATGAATCATCTTATTTTCTTCTCCTGCCATTGCTCTATCCCTCACGTCACTGTCATACATGTTTTCTCCCGCCAATGTTCCCGCAGCAATTGCTGTCTCTTGACGAAATGCCAATAGGTGAAGGGCGTACGGAACGGAATATTCAGGCATCAAGAACAATTTCAGCCGATTTTCAAAGTTCTTCTCGGCGGTGCGACCCTGTTGACGACATTGAGCTTGGACTACTTGGGACGTGGCGCGTAGATGCTTGATGAGCGCAGTGGCAGCGATCTTAACCTTCTTTCCGACAACAGAATGCTGTCCCCCGTGTCCATCGCCGTCGGCACAAAGGGTCACGAGGGAGACAAAGCGCAGACTAGGTGCCATTGGGGCAGAATAATTGGCACGAAATTTGCCGTTGCCGGTATACATGGCTAACAATTCATCCATCACGGAGGAACTGATGGACTTATCTTCGTCAACCAGGGCGGAGCTGAGAATGTGCCACATACGAGGAGTCAGGTACTTTGTCTCCAGCTGCAAATTGGCATCACAAAGTCGCAGCAAATTTACAGCAGCGCTGCGGCGTAGTTCGGCCTGATCTTTTGCAGTCTTGCAATACCGGCCTTTCGCGCTGGAGGGAATGCCATCTTCGATGAATTTGGTCAGGGTTGTAAAGACCTCAGTAATATGATCAGGTGACGGTGCCTTGAGTGTCGGTGCTCCACTCTCAGATAAATTGTACCGAGAATTGACAACAGTCGATCGAATGTGAGAAACGAGAACTTCCATTGCACTGCATAGCATTTGACAGTGGACAGAAACTACTTTGGCCTTTTTTGATTGCGGTTCTCTACCCTTGAGATTTGTCGAGGATCTGTGACCAGGAGACGATTCCTCATCACTGTCAGAATCGCTGTTTTCTTCTTCATCAACCGATGCATTGAGTCTTGCACTTTTTCCAAGTAACACCCTATCTAATGCAAATGCGAGTGCACGCTTGCCCCATCCAAGCTTATGTCCTTCGCCGCACTCGTTGAAGGCATATGGAGCACATTCCGCAATGGCTGCAATCGCGCTCAAGATACTCACGACCCGTTCCCTCGCTTTATGGTTGGTGTTGTCTTCGGGGATCATAAGTCGACATGGATTCACAAGCGCCTTGAGTAGGGGTTCGAACTCTATCTTTTCTCTACTTGCACGCGATGCAATGCTCCCTCCAGATTCTGACTGAGGCTTAATCATGGACGAAATAGTGTACACGGAATTCCTTGCCTGTTCGGGAGTACCGTCATGGGTGCACAATCGAACGAGCTGCTCACGGAGCGTGTTGTAGCTGGAGTTGTTATCTTCAGAATCGAAATAATGTCCTCCATCGACGCCGCCAGTCTTTGTCACCGCCGAAAGGGGGCGAGGGGCTGTACCACATCGTGCGAGTATCTCACTGAGCGTAGTCACCACTCCGTACTTCGCCATATCCCTCTTCATCGACGCTGAATATGAGGTGGTACGACTTGCATCGAAGAATTCGACCAGGTTTTGGAACCCCTTCTTCGTCGAACCCAACGAGGGAAAGATCGATGTGGCCATCTTAATGCAATTCAAAAACAGCGCCGAAGCCTTACAATTCTCAGCCTCGAAGCTTTCTTGCGATAAAATGATACAATGCTCAACCATCTCAGAATTAAGGAAAGCGCCCATGGCGCATCGTCGCGCAAGAATTTTGACCCACGATTGCGCCACGCTACCCAAGCCCTTAGTGCGTTTTGGAAGCTCATCAAACGCTCGAAGACGCGACGAGGGCGAGTGAGTGGGAGACGATATCGTTGAAAGAATACGAAAGATGTGCTTGTCCTTGGCACCGTGGACCTTTTTTAGGATTGATTCCAGGTCGTCCTTGTTGCACGTTTCACCGAGGGGAGCCGAGTAGGAGGCGACTATCTCCAGCTTCTCCACAGCCTCGCGGTCGGCCTCGAATGCCTCGGGACTGCCCGTCTCGCACTCCCTGGCCTTGGAACGCGCGTCCAAATAATCCCCAAGCGCCTTTTGCAACCGGCTCCGTTGCAAAAAAAGCGCGCACATCCATTTGAATGCGTTTTCTTTCTCCTTGACTGACTCCATGATAAGGGCCAATCCGACGGCGCGACTGGTGGGCGACAGAGCGCTGCCGCCAATGGCCGAATCTTTCTTGGTGGTGCCTAGCAGGACGTCGTCGACAATGTGAAAGACGCGATTCCTCATTTCCGGATCGGAATTGTCGGGATAGCTAACGCATTCAAACACGCGCTGGGGGATCCAAGCGAATTTCTCCTCCTCCTCCGGCTTGAGCTCCCTCCATACCTGCAAGATCTCATCAATGCTCACGTCATCACCACCCTCCTGGACATACTTTAACTTCCTGCGCAGATAATGCGTGTGATATATCTGCGCCAAGCCCGTGATGGCATCCTTGTGCTCCTTCTTGTTCTTGGACGAGACACGATTTCCGATGGCCAGGAGGAGTTCCGACGAGATGACGCTCAGCGGATGAGGGGAGGGGCGCTTGCTACCGCGGTTGCTCATTCCCGCCCCGACCCCGACGGCGCCGGGGTCGGCAACTACAGCGTTCAGGGCCAGATTGCATACCTCATGCACGCCCAACAGGCGAATGTCCAACGTCGGATCGCGCAGGATGATCGCGGCAAGGGCCTCGTTGACGTCGGCGCACAGGTCGACCTGGGCATGCTGTGTGGTCAGGAAGTTCACAAGGGAATTCACCATGGTCTCGCGAATCTTGGGCTCGGGATCTGTATATGAGAGGAATGGATCATAATATGCAACGAGGCGGGCGTGAGTATATTGCCATGGTTATTTGCCCCAAACTACCATGCAAAGGCGGATGGATGGCAAATCATATTCAATGATGGCGGAGAAAAAGAAGTACGATCTCTCACCGTAACTCCTGCGTAGCCACTCCCGAAAGCAAGGCCCGAACCTCGAGGCGATGTCGGACGTCCGTGCCCCGAACAACCTCCCGAGGAGCCTCGCGGCCTGCCACCTCTTCGCGACGTCCGCGTCCAGGAGGGACGTCGATACCGTCCCTATGACCGTGGTGAGTATCTGAGGCGCGATCTTGTGCAATTCGTAAGAAACGGAGTACACGTTCGTCCCCGAAACGTCGTCATCGTCGTCATCATCATCGTCGTCGAGATCGCGATCCCGCAACGTCCGGGCCGGGGACGATCCCTCCGCATCGTCGTCATCTCCTACGTCGACTTCGTCGCGATCGTCCTGCTCGTCTACCCCCACCCTCCTCCTCCGCTTTCTCCCTTTTCCGAAGAACGCCCTCCTCGCCTCGGCGTCGACCGTCGACAGCGACGTCCGACCGACGATGCCCGCGTCTCCCGCCAGAAGGCCGTTCAATAACGCAGCGATCGGGGACGAGATCTTGTCCTCGGCGCGTCGTAACACGCGCGCGGCCACCATGTACGACGCGTTCGTCTGCTGGATTCTGGCCGGGGGGGGGGGTAACGCCACGGTCGTGCCGGTGGAGGCGTCCGCCGCCCTCCCGGGCGCAGTCCCAGCGAACGCCGGATTGGTCACCCAAACCACCGGTCCGCGTCCGACGCACAGCAGCAATTCTTCCAGTACCTGATGGGGAATGCCTCCCACGAATTCCTCGAGGCAGGCGGCCACGGCAGACGACGCGTGCGCCAATACCTCGGGGGGATGATCGGGACGGACGCAATTCAACAACGCCCGGACTAGGCCGCACAATACCTCGAGGGCGTCGTTCGCTATGCCGACATCGGCGTCGTCGTCGTCGTCGTCGTCCGATACGTCGTCCGATACGTCGTCGTCTCCGCCCTCGTCGGACGATTTCTTCCCCTTCCCCTTCCCCCTCCCCCGGCGGTCGCCGCCGCAGCACCCCCCCTCGGTATTGATCAGATCGACCAAGACCGCGCCGATCTTCAATTCGCTGAGCTGTTCGATGATGTGAAAGCGCCCCCCGAAGTCCTCCCCCTGACACTCCGGGGACGATTCGCCCAACGTCGTTATCTGGCGTATCACGGCCCCGAACACGCCCAGCACGTCCCGTCCTGTCCACGGAGGCTGCGGCGCGTACGCGTAGAACAATTCGCAAGCGGCGAGGACGACATGCAGACGCACGTCGGGATCGCGGTGATTCAGGAGGCGATGGGACGCGATGGAGGCGCAGAGGGACGGCAATCCCGGACGATGACGGTGGTGCTCGATTCCGGGGTGATGATGATGATGGTGTTGGAGATGGGAGTGGCGGTGATGATGGTCGCGGGGGGGGGAGGGGTCGTCGATTTCGTCGTCGTCTTCGTCGCCCAGGGCCGTTAGGGACTCGGTAACGGTGACCAGGCGGCGTAGGAGCTCGTTCTACGGGAGGGAAATCGGGGGGGGGGGGTTGAAGAGGGTGGGAGGGAGGGAGGATACGAGACGTGACACGTGTGAGCGGCGGAGGATATTGCATTCGCGACGAAAAACGACGGACGACGGGATATCGGGATTGAAGGGATGACGAATGAACTGACAACCCCCCCCCCCCGCCCATCCACGGGACATC
>JALLPB010001205.1:0-10877 GCA_036939975.1 Cyclostephanos tholiformis | reverse complement strand
AAAAAATAGTGTAACATAATTTTAGGGGGCTTCCCCCTCATTTCCCTCAACCTCACTTTAAGCTCAGACCGGTTAGTATATTTTAGAAAAAATGTAATTGATACGTACGATATAGTACACTTCTAGGTAGGCCAGGTAGTACGATGTCGTATCGTAGAAGTGGTATCGTACGTTAAAAGTAAAAAAATTTGTGGACCAGCCACAACGGCTGGCCTCCCAATCTTGTGTATCTACCGTAAGAGAGAGTATGATATCGTACCTCTAGAGATAGATGATAATAATGGATCCCCCCCGCCCCGCCCCCCCAACCATCCCACAGGACCAAACAACAAAAAACACAACACAGCAACAACACAAACAAGACGGGGGGAGACAGTTTCAGTTGCGACGATCAACGAAGCAAGGCCAATCAATGCACTGATATCCTCTCACACAAGATCATAAACCATGTCGGCCGCAACTAACAGCAACGAATCATACTGCACTTTCACCCTCGCCTCGGACGTGACGGCGGGGGGGCTACCGTCCGAGGAGGAAATAGCCAAGCAGCTTGAGAGCAATGATCCCAAGGTGGGTGTTGTGTGTCGTTTGCCGAGTGAAGGGCGGGGGGGAGTGGGGAGATCCGGTCGCGGATCCGAAAAATAATGTTTATTTTCATGGGGTAGAGAGAGGGAGGAAGCGTTGGTGCTACATCGTTGGAGGTGATCGGCACCGAACTTCCCATTTTTTTCTCCCATGTTTCGGCGACCCTATCATATATGGTCTTCTTTTCCAATTTGTCGTCCTTCAATTATTATTCCCCGCGGTCGGATGGGTTGCATCATTCAATTTCCAACCAACTCAATATCAAATTATTTTCCTAATTCGTCAAATCTCGTGTTTCCTCCGGAATGTCATACCCCCCCCAACNCCCCCCCCCCCCCCCCCCCCCCCCCCCCCCCCCCCCCCCCCCCCCCCCAACACCCACACACACAGATTAAGAGGCACGCCCTCAAAGCGGCCATTATGGCCATGCTAGGGGGCGAGGCCATGCCCCGCATCCTTATGCAGGTCATCCGCTTCTGCATAAACTCTGACGATAAACCGCTCAAGAAGCTCTGCATGCTCTACTGGGAGGTCGTGCCCAAATATCAGGAACCGTCGTCGGACGAGGTCCTGCGCGCGGCGTCGGGGGGGCAGCCGGTCCAGCGGAAGCTCCTACCCGAGATGATATTGGTCTGCAATGCGCTCATGAACGACCTCAACCACCCCAACGAGTATGTCCGGGGATCGATGCTTCGCTTCCTCTGCAAGGTCAAGGACGAGGAAATTTTGGGTCCCATCATCCCCAGCATCAAGGCGTGCTTGCAACATCGTCATCCGTACGTCAGGAAGAATGCCGCCATGGCCGTATACCACGCGCACCGGCTGCATGGAGAGACTCTTATTCCCGACGGTCCCGAGCTCGTCGACGCCTTCATAAGCGCCGAGACTGATGTGGGGGCGCGCAGGAACGCATTCCTCATGCTGTACAACGAGTCCGAGGACTTGGCGATCAAATACCTTGCCAAGAACCTGGACGACGTAAGCAAGTTCGGGGACGGTTTCGCCCTCCAGGTCCTTGATCTCACCCGCAAGGCGTGTCGGCGCGATCCCAACCAAAAGTCTCGTTTCGTCCGCGTTCTATTCCAGATGCTTTCATCGGAATCCCCCGCCGTTTCGTACGAGGCGGCGTGGACGCTTATATCGCTTTCAAACTCGCCCACGGCCGTCCGCGCGGCGGCCGTGACGTACACGAACCTCCTCAACTCCCAGAATGACAATAACGTCATCATGATCGTGCTGGAGCGCCTTGAACAGCTCCAGAAGAAGCACTCAAAAATCCTCCAGGAGCTTCTCCCCGACATCATGCGTGCGCTCTCCTCTCCCAACCCCGACATCTGTAAGAAGGTCCTCGACGTTGCCATGACTCTCGTGACGTCTAAAAATGTCGCCGATGTCGTCACCACGCTGAAGAGGGAGGTTACCAAGACTACTCAGGAAAGCTCTGACTCTTCCGAGGACAAGGGCAAGGTGTACCGCAACATGCTCATCACTGCCATCCATGGATGTGCCGTGCGCTTCCCCGACGTCGCCGAGAGTGTCGTCCACACGCTGATGGACTTCCTCTCCTCTGACGGGGCCATGCAGGTCATAATCTTTGTCAGGGCCATCGTGGAGAGGTACCCCACACTCCGTCCCGCCATCCTTTCGAAACTTATCAACACGGTGGATGAGGTGACAAACAACAGCGTCATGTGCATCTGTTTGTGGATCCTTGGAGAGTACTGCGAAACGCTGGACACGGTGGAGAATGCATTCGATGTCATAACGAAACAGCTTGGGAACGCCCCATTTATCGTGCTGGCTGAGGAGAAGCAAGCACAAGAACAAGCGGCCGCCGCGGCCGCAAAGGGGCCGAAGATGGTCACCAAAAACGTAATCCTCTCTGATGGGACTTATGCGACACAGACCGTTTACTCAGAACCCAAGGTCGCCCAATCTTTGGACAAGACTCCTCACCTGCGCAAAATGATTGTTGGGGGCGATATATTCCTAGGGACGATCGTTTCCTCCTGCCTCACAAAATTGTGCCTGCGCGCGCCGGACGTCGGTATTGATGTGTTGGCAGTCAAATCCATGACCGTCAAAGCACTTCTTTTAATGTGTGGAATTGTTAAGATGGCGGAGGTCACCGTGTCCGCTCAAAAGTCTAGTCTTGCCGATTGCAGTGAGCGTGTCACCCTTTGCTGCCGAGCCTTGTTGGATCCCAAGGCAAAGGCGTTGTTAAAAGATACCTTGCTTACTGAGGGTAAAACTAGCTTCGCTTCCTTTTTGGCGCACGTCCAGGATAAAGGAAGCAGTAGTGCTGAAGAGACGAAAGAAGTCACCATCACTACCCAAGCGGATGATTTGATTCACTTTCGACAACTTCGCTCTTTGACAGCGCAGGGTGGAGACCTCGATCTTGACGATGGTAGCGACCTTGCTAGGGCGACTGGTTACGCCGATGGTGGCTCTCTCCTAAGCAATGAGCTAAGCCACGTTTACCAGCTCAGTGGATTCGCCGATCCAGTCTACGCTGAGGCCTTCGTGACGGTGCACGATTATGATATTCTCCTTGAGATCCTGATCATCAATCGCACTCCCAATACTCTGGCCAACCTTACCGTCGAACTCTGCACCATGGGAGATATGAAGATTGTGGAAAGGCCTCAGAGCCAAACGATTGGTCCATTGGATCAGATCACGATTCGTGCTAGCATTAAGGTTTCGTCCACTGAGACTGGGCACATTTTTGGAACTATTGTCTACGAGGATGCAGCCACCCAAGAGAAGGGATACATAAACCTGAATGATATTCATATGGATATCATGGATTACATCCGCCCCGCAACTTGCACTGATGAGGTCTTCAGATCCATGTGGGCGGAATTCGAATGGGAAAACAAGGTCGCCATTGCAACTTCCATCGCCGATTTGATTGAATTTGTTGATCACATTGTGTCCTCTACGAACATGACCTGTCTTACACCACATGACAGAAGCGAGAAGGGAAGCTTTTTAGCTGCCAATTTGTACGCCAAGAGGTAAGCTTTTAGCGCATGACTCCTGCGAGGACACCCTGGTTCGTGTTAGATACTGCCTGTCCAGTGCCAGCTGTCTGTTAAATCCTAGGGAAGATAGATTTTTTGACCACAGAAATGCCGACAAGGCATTATTGTGGTCTTTCAGCACTTTGCAAACCGCTGTCTGTTCTTTTACATTCTTTCAGTATTTTGGTATCGTTGTGCTGTTACATCTTCCCTAATGATTTAATGCTCCTTATTTTCAAATGACAGCGTGTTTGGGGAAGATGCTCTTGTCAATGTGTCCGTGGAGAAGAAGGAAGACAACGATGGCAAGCTTGCGGGCTACATACGGATTCGATCAAAGACTCAGGGGATTGCATTGAGTTTGGGTGACCGAATTACCAGTGTTCAAAAGGGATTGCAACCGAAGCAGTAATTGATGAGACGTTATTTGTGTTTTGCGAAGCTGGCGGTGAATTGTATGCCTAATATTACTGGAGAGAAATAAATTCTCTCCAACGTATAGCATCATATCAATAGAGAGAGAGATGCCTAAACTACTACATAGCAAGCTATGACCTCAAATACAACAATTTAATACCGTGCCCCATATCTCGTGTTCACGGGATAACAGTGAGGGGAACACCAGGACAGGACTATCTAGGCGCCCGGCTCTCAAGCTTAGGGTGGTGGAATGCATAGTACGATACTTTCTCTCACTCATCTTTTGATGATGATTAATTTCACTGGGATGTTGTTTTGTGTGTTTTTGAAAAAATGAAACATCCGTTGTACTAAGGGCCGGTTTGTGTGTCAGACTGGTTCGAGAGAGTGGAAGATCAGCATTATAGCAAGAGTTGAGTTTTGATGAAGTGGGGAATTGGTGAGGTGAATTGCATGCATCTTGGCCTTGGTCCCCCTTGCTTTCTTCCTAGGTGTAGTGCTACTCTCCTCCTTTCTGACTGCCTTCTCATGTTGCTGAATTGGCCATGCATACTTTGCATGGTTCTTCCTTTTCTGTTTCTTGGCATAATTTTTAACTTGACATACATCACGGGTTGAAATTCACTTTGCAATTGGTGCCCAGTTGCTCCATCCAAATTCAAAGGCAGCTTTATAGAATTGACTCTTCTCAAGTTCAGTCCAAACACTCCTTCCCTTCTGCTGTGCAGGGCAATTCTTTTTAGCTACCTGCTTCTGTTTCCTTGTGCTCTCATGCAGGGTAATATTAATGCTACAACACCACACCTCCATGTCATCTCAATTGTTGTCCTTTTTTTTGGTATCTGAAATATGAGTAACTATGAAATCATTCATGACTGGTGGTTTGGTTGATAATTTGATGACCAGCAACAAAAGAACTTTACATGACTCTCTGATGAATGTTGCATGTGTCAAACCATTGCTTTATCCATTATGAATCCTACAATGGTGCTCAATGGGACAATCATTTGCAATTTTTTTAGATAAGTTTCAAAAATCATGTCAGAGAATCCATGGAAGGCTGCATGTCCTGTGGCAATGAAGCCAACAACATTCATACACTTGTATGTACTTTTACAAGAAGAGATTTCACATATTCTTTTGTTTCCTCATGCACCCTTATGTATGTTGTTCCGTCCGCGCTCTCCCATTTTGCACAAGATCAATGATTATCATGGATGAATAAAGAACACATCTTTGCATAATTGGGATCCATCCCCCTGGCTAGTATCAATATTTCTATCCAAACATCAAGTGCATGAAGAGAATAATGATTAAAGAGCTTCTTTCTGCTCAAGTGGATGGCTTGTCTTGAATAGTCAGGAAGAGATGCTTCTCAAGGGACTCATAGCAAATCCAAACCAACCAACAATCCTTTGTGCAATATTCAAATAGCTCAATAAATTAACTTGAAACATGAGTTTCAATGAGTCTAACTGCTCAGTTGTGACAACACCAACAGGACCAGGAGTCATCATCATATCAAGGCACTGCTTGAACAGCTTCACACCAATAAAGTTGCACAGAGACCTTCCCAGATGGCTGGTTAGGTGATCTCTCAAACTGAGCATCAATATCCTAAACAGGCCAAAATTGTACAATGTACCCCCAACACCATTAAGACATACCCTTTCCAGAACATCCGTTTCTTTGCCAACACCAACATGCATGACCAGGGTATTACTTCCACCTTCAGCAGGAGCACCTTCTCTTGCACCTCAAGATGATACATCATGTTAAGGTTACATCTTGAAAAATTAAGTGAGACTTGTCAAAACTCTTTACCCAAACACTCTCAAACAGCAACAAACCATCTTCCATGACAGTTGTCATATCATTGTGCTCGGCCAATGACTGCCACCATGCTCTCTTTGTCACTATATAATCCCAAGTTATCGTTGAATTGGATTGAGCAATGGCCACCTATATTGTGCATCTCCTCCAGAGTAAAGAAACCAAGCATATAGATGTGCTGAATTTCCTTGCCTGCCCCTCGCAACCCCATGGCTATGGATATTGACAACACGACACACAAATGGCCCATATTCACTTTGGAAGGGGCCCGTAAATCGCACACACTTTCCTTTGCTTTGTGGTCATCTGCTGAAGGTCTAACTAAGCTAGAAATCATTGCTGCAACTTCACCAAACCCAAGCATCATCTTTCATTCCCCATCCAAAGAACAGCCAACTTGACAACAGCAAAACTGACTTGTGTTTGCTGTGCAACAACCAATTTTGTATCAATACACCTTGAATGTGCCTTGAAGGTACACCGGCAAATTATGTACCCCTTACCATGGGCTATGGGCTCCCCATCAGAAACCACTGAAGACACAAGCTTAGGTTTGTATGCCCCTGGGAAAAGGTGATGATTATGTACCACCCAAATTTCTGCAAAAACATTGTTCAGGGGAAAAAAAAATTCGTAAATTTTTCAAAAATGATTCAGCAAAACTAGTTTTTGCACTTTTTGCTACCATCATTCCTAGGAATGAGAGGTTTTCATAATTTTTATAAAAACAGTGTGAAAATAAGTGTTTGAATTCATGATCGCCAACACTTTATGTCATGCAATTGTTAATTTCAAACAAATGCCACAGAACTACTATTAAGGCAATGCTCATAAATTCACTTCATCCAAAAAATGGCCATCTTCAACCAAGCAGTCCTTGTTGAAATGGAGATGAAGGTTCTCAATGGAGATTATGACAGGCAAGAAAAGAGGATAACAAGAAGGTCTCATTGTAGATTAATGGACATTCGGACAAGAGAGGTGAAGGACCAATGGCAATGGTGACAGATGACAGTGACAGTGCAACTAGCAAAATGATGATGCACAACAAGCAAAAGAGAGAGAAGGAAAACCAGGAAGACAATCTTACCTATGATAGTGGCAATGAATTGGTCAGAAGTTTGAGTCATTTTGAGAGAATACACTGCCATAATATGTCTAAAATCATTGGAAGAATGGGTCATTGTGAGAATTAAGAAATGAAGAGAACATCCATTGCTAAAAACAACAATGCAACAGTGATTGAAGGAGAAAGCATCCAAGAAAAGGTTGAGGAGAAGGCTGTGGATGCATCTTTGCTTGACTATACAAATCAACAAGGCAACTCTCACCAAAAAAAAGCATGATGAGAAGGAGAGTCAAAAATTCAAAATAAAAAGGAACTGTGTTTGAACAAGTGCAGTCATAATAGGTACTTGAAGATCAAAAACAACATCAGCAAAAAGAACTTCAACAATACCAACTGCAACATGTTGCCAACAAAGTGTATATCAACTTACATGGATGGGAACAGCTGCTTCCAACCATACCGCAGAACTTCATTGGCAAATTACCAAAAAAGTCATTCAAGCTCAGCAATTCTCCATGCATCAGTTTCAGCAATCACATCCAACCATCCATCAGCAGGCTCACATTCTACCAAGTCTTCAACAGCTGTTATCAAACTATACAAATCAAAATTTTGAAAGGAATGCTTGTCTGCTTACCAAAAAGATCTGCAATCTACTCTTCATGGAGGATTTAAAGATCATTTGGTTGATTTCAAAGTATCCAATTGGTTAGCAAATCAGAGAAAGGGGCTGCATTACTTCTATAGAAAAGGAAGATCTGATGAAAGTCATTGAGATGTACTGAACATGTTTTGATTAGAATAATGTTGATATGTAGTGAGATTAAATTTTAAAATATTTCGCAGTAAAATTTGTTAAATTGCTGGGTGACAACCTAAGTTCGCTTAAATGGTTTAGACCTGAATCCAGAATAAACCAGGTCAAAACTCAGTCTAACTACAAAATATCCTAAGTTTTATTCAGGGTGTCTGGACACCCTGAATAATTTAGATGAGAATAAATATTTTAGACCACATTGGGAATGTAAACTAATACTATTCCTACTTGTATGTATGATTTGTGCCAGCGTAAGCACCAATGCCAGCGGCTAATGACCAACAAACCACATCACCATGGCCACTGTCGCTGGAAATTTCCCACTAGACTAGCACCACAAAAAGGCCCAGCATTCCACTACAATGCATTTGATAGATGGGGGAAGAAGCCCCGATCAAGTGAATTTACTTTTTGCTGGCAATGATCCAGTTTAAAGCCCCCAAAATGATCTACTGGTGAGGCAAGATTAATTGCCATCATCACCTTACCATTGGAGGATTTTAAGGGATTCAAACCAAAATATTGCCTGAGAAAAGCATGTTCACTTGCTCGAGGGGGCATTGTATCTTATCAATTCAATGCAACTTAGTGGAATTTTTGACATCAATATGAAGGGCTATTTCTGGCAGCAGCGGCCATGGTGGTGGGTGATGTTGTTGCTTGTTTCCTTCGAAAGATTGGAAAATGTGCTGAATCCTCCACACATAGTAGGCCTAAACATTTCATCAAATAATAGGTGACTGCCTGCCAAAATTTGCTTAAAAAGTTTAGACCCGATTTAGACTGGGATAAACCTGGTTTCAACCCGGTCTAACTACAAAATAGCCTAAATTCTATTTGGGCTGTCCAGACACCCCAAATAGATTTTAGACCACATAAAACAATTATTCCGGACCAAATACCGCCATCATTACAGCAGCAGTGTGGGGGGGGAGGTGCATTGCCCGGTACTTCACACTTAGTTTTCTATACCACACTCCTGCCTGGCTCTGCCATGTCACCTTGGCTTACTATTTGTCTGCCACCATAATCATGGCTTGCAGAAAAGGTGCTGTTAATTATAAGAACAAAGTTCTTACAAAAACTATCAGCAAGATATTGCCAAATGGTCAGTATGGCTGGCAAGAGGTTGTGATTGCATATCATGAGGAGACAAAGGAGGAGACTGTGCACAATAGGACCAACCTGAAGAAGCACTGGATTAAAATCTATGCAGCAATATGAAGAAGCAGACTGGTCAGACATGGGAGAATGTTGATACTCACTCAGGGATTCTGGGCTTTTCCTCCAATGACAACCCTATTCCATTGGGGGACAAGGAATTTGGGGGGGGGGGATTGGAGTGGGGGGGGGCGTAATCCATTTCTTGAGGACTTGGTGGAGTTTGACAATGAAGGCAACCCAATTGCTGTTGCTGTTCCTGTTGATGTTGTTGACTCACCTACTCTTGCCGGGCATTCTCCTCTCCATCATTCTTCTCACTGCTTTCCCCAATAATCAACCAATGCTAGCAAAGTGGTACAGCAGAACAGCAAGAAAGACAAGCAGCCAGCAAGAGCATGACTGACTAACAACAAGGAGGACAGGACCCAGTCTCCCTCCAGGGGCATCATATGTGATGCCCTTACCAAGGCGGGCAGTACAATTGTGGCAAGCATGACAAAGAATTTGTCTAATAAGAACAAGGAAAGGATGTTGATTGTGGGCGCTATCGTAAAGTCAATCCAGCAACAGAATCAGCTGCCCTCCTCAAGTGGGGCTGCTGGTGAGGCAGCCGCCATTGTTGGAAGAATTCACTCGGGCTCCTACCGATACCAGAATTCATTGCTATTTCATGCTAGTGTTGACCAGGCCCCAGCGGCTGGGTCAATGCTTTGGAGTAACTGCTCACTTCTTAGTTTAGATGTTTCTATACATCACACTCTCTACTTGTCTATTTGTCACTCACGAAAATTATGGATAAAAAATCTGGGGAAATCACCCTTCACAGGATCTTAGTCAGTATCCACTTCAACCTTTAAGTTGCAGTCTGTTCAGCTAAGATATGGTCTGTACTTCATTGCGATGCGATCAAAATCACATCCGATGCTATTTCAATCGCATCTATACCAACCATAACTATATAAACCCCATCATGAACTCGTCTCTTTTTCCCTTCTCCCCCCCCCCCAACTGTCACCAACAATTGATTGTTGCATTCTGTGCAAGCCATCGGCCTGATCTGCTGGCTGCCCACCATGATCCTGCTATTGTTGCCAATTCATTCTTGTCCCTGCCATTGCCACCGCTTTATCATAATCGATGTCATCATCATCGCAATCATTGTTGTTGTCATCATTGTTGACACTCACTGCCATCGTTGTTGCCATTGTTCCCTTTGTCACGGTACTTGTTGTCTGCCAATGACATCCTTATAATTGTTCTCAAAAACTTGTCCTGTAGCCATTTTTGTCCTCCTCGATGGCCAATATGAGGAATTGGACAAAACCAAGCCACAGCGGTATCGCCCATGATGTTTGGATGGTGCAGGCACTGTTGGCTGTGATGAACAGGGATCAGAAGCCTAAACGTGATGACATCAAAGTCCATGATGTTGTCGTGTCCGAAATATCATGGTTTGTGGTTGTGGTGGAGGGTTGTACAATAGTTGATATTAATTCCTATGTTGAATGTTTTCTTGTTGCCAAAAAACAGCGACAAACCAACTTTTTTGATATCGACGATGATCGACGATAGTGTAAAATGAGTTTAGTACGTAAGCAAATTGTCCCCCTAAACATGCGTCTGCTAATGCGGCCATTACAGTGGGAGATCTACACACCATGTTCAACACCACTATTGCTTACTTTATGGACGGCGGCGATTACCAACGAAACGTCGGCGCTCCGAGCGTAAATTGAATTCAATATGTTTAGTTGAATTCAATATGGGCGACTAATTAGCCGGAAGGTCATTTTGATGAAACTATTGTATTTTTATGTATCTGTTCACTTGTTAAATATACCCCACCATGCCCCCAGCAGGCTCTTCGAAGGTGTCGCGTGCCCCAGCGCATTGGGTAGGGATCTTGACGCGCGCCAAAAACCAAAATCTACAACTTAGAAACCGGTGAGTAGGTCAGCAA
>JALLPB010001204.1:0-19605 GCA_036939975.1 Cyclostephanos tholiformis | reverse complement strand
CGATGACGATGACGATGACGATGACGATGACAATGACGATGACAATGACGATGACGATGGGGATGACGACTACAATGACGATGACGATGACGATGACGATGACGATGACGATGATGATGGCAATGACGACTACGATGACGATGACGATGACGTCGTATCGTTAAAAAAAAAGAATAAAGGGCAGGAATGGTGGCGTCCGTTTCTTGACAACGCTATTCACCACGACTCCTTGTTGTTGACAAAATAAAAAGGACTTACTGAAATAGTAGTCTTCATTATAGATATAATAGGAGGGAGATGGCACAAAAGTGTGTGGTGGAGATGGTGGCAGTTGGGTGTGGCGTCGAGAGTACTAAAAAAAATATCTGAGAAAGTGACACCCAACTGTGACACAAAAAACAGCTAAGCCCAGATTTTTCAAACAATAACAAAAATTAACTAGTGGATTACAAAATAAATAGTTTCTTTTCAAATAAATTGGGAAAAAACATAATTAAACGTATTATAAGTAAAAAATATAACAAAAAAAATTAAAATAAATAAATACCAGAAAATTGATTTACCGTAATATTAACGGTATCTAATTAAAAAAATAAGGTACATTATTATTTTAAATAGGTGTTTTGATCCAATGAATTGGATCGGTTTTGAAATATAATGATCAACATAACAGTTAATTGCTGTTAACAACCGTTAATTGTGTCAATTGTACAATTAACATGTAAAATAAGCAAGTTAATAGGATCTGTAGATCAAATTAATTTTTCCAGATCAATATTTGGTCGTTCAGAGGACGGTGACAAACTACGGCAGTACATTGCCACAATAGCCGCTGCGGCCGTCCCCAAAGACATAAAGCACGACGAGCTAGCTGCAAGCATCCACGACGCTACACAACAGAAATTGAATGAGATGGCAGCTCACTGCGCAGTCGCCAAATTAATGCTTGCCCTTGCGAACAAGGAGAACAATGGAGGCAATGGCGGCGGCGGAGGTGGAGACCGAGTGAAAAAAGCAAATTATATCGCAATCTTTGACAAGAATGAAGTAAAAATATTTGATGCCAACAATACCAAGGTCAATGTGTCATGCACGGCCAAACTACGAGGATGGCATTGCCCCACATCCAAACTATGGCGCATCCCCCTCATCAAGCACATCACCAACAAAAACACCAACACAATCCTGTGCAACCAACCACTGATGGAGTTCCTACCCGAGCAACCCCCACTAACAGAAGCCGTGGCAAATGCCTATGAGCTGAAAACGCAACCTGAATTAGTCAGATATTATCATGCTGCGGCGGGTTTTGCCGACCAAACCCACTTGGTTCGTGGCGATTAAGAATCGACAGTTTGGTCATCCAACCACTCGAGACTCAATGTTGAACAACAATAGATGAAGAAAAGCTGTCGAAGTTAATTTATGAGCTATGTGACTTGCGATGGCAGTTTTTGTTCGTTGGCGTGTGCACGACACTGTCGAGTTGTACTCTGGTCTGTCCGACGTTGAACATGGTCTGGCCATGGTCGGGGAAGGGGAACACTCCTGACATATCCATGGGGGAGTTGCCCAACACACCCTTTCAGAGTTCGCGGAGACAGTGCGCGAGGGAGGGTCACGGGCGATGTTGGCATGCGGAGGTAGTACAAGCGAACGGTGAGATGATGTTTCGCGTCAAAGTGTTTTGTAAAATAATCGGCCAGATTTTCTTGGCCGGGGTGCCACGTAATGCGAAAGTTACCGCGGTCGACTTGATCGGTAAGCCAAAAAAAATTCTTTTCCATCGCACGGGACCGTTGTCGTTTAACTGTACTGTTTGCAATGGAAACCGCTGTGCTGTTGTCGCAGTGGACAGGAGTAGCTGGTTGAGGGTGGCCAAGTTCGTTGAGGGTGAGGCGTAGGACGGTGGCATCTTGGCAGTTGTTGAAGAGGGCGCCAAGTTCAGCTTCCGCGGCGGAGGCTACGACAAATTTGCAAATTCCTGCGGTGACATGGATGGGACCGTTGAGAGGAATGGGTCGTCCGTCGACGGGTAGGGTGCCGAGGAAAAAAATACCGCCAAGGCGGCTCCGTGCTTTGGGTTCGGAGAGGTATGAAGCATCCGAGTGTACGTTCAGGATCATGTCGGAGGCACTGTAGCGGATGGTAGCATCGGGGTGCGAGTGGAGGTAATCGAGAAGTTGGTTGACTTTAATCTCCGTGTTTTCTGTTGCCGTTGTTTGTTCGGCGGCAATACTGCTGAGGGCGACGAGGGTGGTCACGTCAACCGCGCGGGCGTAGTATAGAATAGTTCCAATTATTTGTTGGAGTCGACGAATACGTGTGAGGGGGAGGACAGGGAGGTCATCATGGGGAACTGGTGTTTGCGCATCAGTGCCAAAACGGCGAGGTGGTGCTGCATGTGGACAGTGTTGTGGTCGTGATGGGGGTGGGTGTTCGAAACGGGCGAGAAGTTTCGCGACGTAATTTGGCATGCTGATGTCCACATGTCGATGAGTGTAGTCCCATTTCAGTTGGATACCACAGTAGAGACTACCTGCCCAATCTTCCTCGAGATTGTAGTGCTGTTTCAAGGCTTGTATCAAGTGGTCTGCATTGTGTTTGCCGACGTATTTGACGCCGAAGTCGTCTACGGTGAGTGTGAATTGGACAGGTCGGGTGATATGTTTCCAAAGGCCTGGTGTGTGTTGGACCTCGTAGTATCCATGCGGGCGTAAGCGTTGACGTAGTAACTGATTGGCCAAAATCCCAGCTTGCGGCAATCCGTATATTGCCTTGCGAATTTCCAGATAGATGAATCCATTCTTCGCATGTGCGTCGAGGTTGTATTGTGTTTTCGTATGGGGGGGGAAAATGTCGAGTGGCATTTTCATGTATTCGAAGCGGTCCATTGGTGTGCCGAGGTAGAAGTTTTTAATGTCGAGGCAGAGGTATTTGGCATGTGGTGTGCTAATGACACTGTTCCACAGTATTTTTGTAGTTGTGAGGTCTGCTGTTCGTGTGGTGAGTTCGCCCGGGTATGTGATGAGGTTGCCTCCGGCTGTGATGCGGACACGGTTGGGATCGGCTTTTTGAGGTCGATAATCGACTACGATTCGCGCATATGTGATGGTGCGATCGGTTGGGATGTGTTGAATCTGTTGGAGGGTCAAGACATGTATGGAGTCTGTGCCGGGTGTGTTTGTTTCGGCGTCGCCTTGTGCTAGGTTCCCGAACTCTTTTCCAAAGGCTCTTGCCCAGGTGGTTGCGGTGAGGGGATCTGCGATAAGTTTTTTGTAGGTCGTAATTGTTTCACCCGTGATAGGGTGCGTGACGGGGGCACAGAAGTTGTACGGTGAGTTGGTGACCTGTGATGGAGGGGGTGCAGATATTGTGGCCAGGGCAGTTTGAGAGTAGTGTCGTGGGGAGAGGAGGGCAATGCGTGGCGAACGTCGTGGTTCGGTATTTTGTATGCCTGTTGTTGGTCGTGCCGGTATGTCGGTGCCTTGAGGTGTCGTGGTTAGCGGGACTGTTGGTGTGTTTGTTGGCGGTGGAGTGTTTGTTCGCATGCGGCGCCAATGGATAAGGGGGGCAGTGCGAACAATGTGAGGTGCCGTTGGGTTTGTCGATGTGGGTATCGTTACCGGCGCACCCTTTGAGACCAGGACACCCTTTGAGCGTAATGGTGTTGTATCTGCTGTGGCACCCCAGGGGACTGTCGCGTTATCATGTGTCTGGTTGGGTGTCGATGATGGCGATGCCTGTTGTTGTAGTGCCCGGAGCATGGTGGTTAATAGGCGTTTTCGTGCTGTGCGAGGTAGGTGGTCCATGCAGCGTACGAGTTCTTGTGCAACCTGTTCAGTATGCTCCACAGGGGTGAGCGTGGGGAGTTGACAGTGCATCGGGAACAGTTCGTAGGAGCCGGAGATTCGCATTGCCCTTGTTTCGGGGACGTAGAATTTGCAGCAACGGTAATGGTGTTCTGACGGGCCACAATACCAGGCATCGATGCCGCGGGGTCCCCATGACGTGCGTGTGAGGGGGGAAGAGTGTATGACGGCCCGCGTGCCGGGTGGGGCCATTGGGTGGGCGTTCCAATCGTATTTTTTGCCGTGGAGTTGTTCGTATGCCGAAATATCCGGGTTAATGCGGGAGCGCCGGAGAAGATTGCACGTGATGACGGCTTGGTCTGTGAGGTAGTTCCACAGTTGGAGGGGAAAGGCGGGGTCTGTCGTGCAGAGGCCACTAATGAAGTGGTTTTTAAAAGTTTGAATTGCACGTTCGGCCGCATTCACCCTATGATTGTTGGGTTCTACCAGCTGAATTGTTCCACCTTTGTCGTGTATGAAGGCTCGGATGGCTGATGCCGCTTGATTGTCGGTAATGTTGAACCGCGGCGTGTAGCCTCGTTGTGTCAACATGTTGTGTGTGTGTTTGAACGCGGTGAGGATATCGTTGTCGCTGGTGGATGAGATGGGAAGAGCAAAGATGTAGTTGGTGTCGTAATCGTATGCGACAAAGAATAGGTGTTGGCCGTCGAGCGCACGGGAAGGGAGGCGTCCAGTGCAGTCAGTGTAGAATGTGCCTTGTTGTTTATCTGCAAGGGCCGCACAACAGAAAATGTTGGTGTTGGCGTGATGAATGCGTTCGCGGCGCGTGCTGTGGAAGCCAGAAGGACGAAGTTTGAGGCGGCCCTTAGCTGTTGCTGGTGATTTCGCGAGATGCTTGTGAACGAGGTCGGCGGTGAGGAAAGGGAAATTATCCAGGAAGCCGAGGTTGATCGCTCGTAATAGGGTTTGGTGGGGAGGTGAGAACAGAACCTGATGCATGAATTTGACTCGATTTTGTAAGTGTGGAATGGTGTGGACGTTGGATGCGAAGTGGGTAAGATGTGATGTGGTCGGGAGTGTCGCGTCATCGACGGTGTGTGTTGTAGTGGATAGCGGTAAACACCAAAGGGTCGTGGATGGGTCACGCTTGCCGTGGAGGACAACGGTATGTCCATCCCGCACGCGGCATGAATTAGCATCAAATGTGACTGTGTACCCGGCGTCACAAAATTTCGCAGTGGAAAGGAGGGAGGTGTGTGCAAGGCCCGGTACAATGTGGGCCTGTCGTGCGGCGGGTTTCAATGTGGGGATGTCGAGTTCACATGTGTGTGTGGAGCGTAGGGTGGCGCCGTCGGGAAGGGTGATGGTGATGGGGTTGCTGGCGGGTTGCTTGTTCAGGACATGGTGGA
The DNA here is from genome assembly GCA_036939975.1 of Cyclostephanos tholiformis. NCBI lineage: Eukaryota > Bacillariophyta > Thalassiosirophyceae > Thalassiosirales > Thalassiosiraceae > Cyclostephanos > Cyclostephanos tholiformis. Next base: position 14,384 of record JALLPB010001204.1, on the reverse strand, counting down.
CGTCGTCTGTGATGAAATGACTGGTGGCGCCCGAATCACAGAGGGCTGTTGGGCTCTGCGTCGGTAGGGCAGTAGTCGGATCTGAGGCGGCATGTTCGCGTTCGTTGGGGGGCCGTTGTGTGGATTCGTCGTCGTCGTCATCGTCGTCGAAGTCTGTTAGCACCTCGTAATAATTAGTGGACTGGTTGGAGGGATTGGTGGGGGTCATCGAGTGTGTAGGAGTACTAGAAATAAAATTTATTTTAGGAGTACTACTCGATGCCCCTCCCCGTCAAGCTTGATGTTGCCCCGGCTGGAGCGGTAGAATTGTTTTGTGGGCGTTCCGTTCACTGACGAGATGGCCAGCAGCTTTATACGCAGCCACGTTGGCGCGAGTGCATCCCTGTTGATGGTGTGGTTTGGGGTTATTGCATGTTTGACTGGTGTGCCAGATCGGGACATCGTATCCACAAGAATAACAATAATTCCAGTTATTGTAGTATTTCTTAGGGTTGGGCGGATTGTTTCGTGTTCCGTTTGGTGTGGCCGGTGGTACGCTGGGAATGGGAGCGGGGGGGGGCGGAAGATGGCCCGGTGTGGGTGCGACCGTCGGTGCGTGTGGTGGTGGGACGGGTGTGACGGGGGGGGGAATGGAACCGGGCAAGGCATAGTTCTGCCTGCGGTATCGTCCAGTTCCGCGACGGCGGTGGTTAGTGTAAGGGACGGCTTGATATGGTGTGGCCGGTGCGTATGGTGGTGGTAGCGGCACTGGAGCAAACGGTGTGGGAGCAAATGGTGTTGGCGCGGGTATGAAGGTGGGTGCTGGTGTCGGTGGCGCCACCGTGAGGAGTGCTAACTGTTGTTGGGCAGTGGTGAGCGCAGCACGGAGGTCGGCAATACTTGCTAACGTTGATTGGTGTTGTGCATTGTTAGCTAATTGTAGCGTCGTGAGCTCGGTGGTGAAGGTGGTTTCAATGTTGGAAAGGGCATCATCGGTGGCGACGACATTAGCCGCCATATGGTACCCATTAGCGCCGGTGGTGCCGGTGCCGGACTGTTCACGTGCGATGTATGCCGCTGTAAAGTGTTGTTTAAGCCGATCCCACGTTTTGTCGGCTTCGGGAAGAGCATTCCATTCGATGAGGGCCTGACTGTAGAGACCGGTAAGTTGAATGCTTGTGATCGCTCGGGTTATCATTTGTTCCGTCGTGTATGGTGGCGAAGCAATCATTGCCGCCACGAAGCAATCTTCAATACGATCAAAGTACGCTTCGATGGGTTCGGTTGTATTCCAAGGGGCTGCGAAGAGGGCTTCGTTGGCGTTGCGTTCGGCTGGTGAAGGAATACCATAAGTGGTCCGGAGGTGGAGTAAGATGGCGCGGGGGTCTTGATTGCTGCGGTACGCAGCTGAACCGACGATGGCGTGGCCGGCCGCGTTGGTTGCACGGCGAAAAGCTTTGGGTACTGCTGCGTTGAGTGCTGCGATGATGGCCCTGGTCACGGTGGCCTGGGCTTGGTAGGCTATTTTTTGAGCCTCAAAGACGGCCTCTGCATCGCGTGTGTCGGCAGCGTTGAGCCCGAGGGTGCGATGTTGGCCCGGATTTGGAGCATGGACCCATGGTATGGTTGATTTGAGGGCATATTCCGCTGGTTGTTCTGCGAGGCCCCGAAAACCCCATTCTTCGGATTGGCTGGATTGTAGAGTTTCCAACTTTTCGAAGAGATCACGTTCAAGGGCACGAATATTGGCATGCGAGGGACGTGGATGGAGAGAGGGAAGGGTACTGATCACGGCGGTTGCCGTGTCAAAATCAATATCATATGAAGGTGGATCAATGGCTGTGACAGCAGCGCCAGCGGCAGCGGCGGGGTCCATGGGAGAAAAGGATTTACTTCGACTGTTAACCAAAATAGATGAAGAAAAGCTGTCGAAGTTAATTTATGAGCTATATAAATTGCGATGGNCTGTTGAACAACAATAGATGAAGAAAAGCTGTCGAAGTTAATTTATGAGCTATATAAATTGCGATGGCTGTTTTTGGTCGTTGGTGTGTGCATGACACTGTCGCGCTGTACTCTGGTCTGTCCGACGGTGGATATGGTCTGTCCATGTTCGGGGAAGGGGAACATTCCTGACATATCCATGTGGGAGGTGCCCAACACAGAAGAATCCAGAAAAGCAATTCTTGTTATTTATAACACCAAGTGATATTGCATATATGCTAGCTTTAATCAAGAATGGAATGACAATGTGGGAACAAGTTAGAAGACTAGAAGAAAATCTGATGCTGGTAGAGAAGAAGTTACAGTCATTATTCACCAAAGGAGAAGGCCAGAAGAGAGAGAGTGGAAGGACTGTATGGAACAATAAAGGTCTGTAATTACTATTACACAGTTGAGAGGAATTGGAGAAATGTCTACAATAACAAGGATGAGTTTTTGGATCTTTGCAATAAATAAGAATGATAGGAGCCTGAAGACAAGAGTAGGAAAAATCCAATCAGGACATACTGGTGGAAAATGAGGAGGAGATAGATGATATGATGGAGGAGGAACCGGTTGAATGGTGGGAACAACAAAATTTGGGGTATACTGAGGAGAGTGATGCAGAGCCTGACTTCTATTGGGATGCTGATGTCAGAGATGAAATTGGTGGTGATAATGACAATTATGAGGTAAATGAAGAAGAGGAACATCAAATCGAGTAAGCGAAGGAGGGGGGAGTGAGATGTGATGGCTATGTGTCTGAGTATCATATTATAATATATCAAAATTATGCTATTATTTATTCTGGGTTTAAATAATAATAGATTATATAGAGACTATAATTGGAACAAAATGATTATAATATTGTATATAAAATCAAAAAATAATGGATCTAAAATCAAAAATTAATGGAACTCATTGAAACAATACAAAGGATCATTCAGAACCATTACAGCAATAATATTAGAATCAATATAAAGTTGCTAAATAATATAAATTTGTTCAAAATTTTAATACATAAAAATAAATGAAGCTAGTTCAAATAAATAAAGTAATAAAATGTTACCAGATCTAATAAACTGAAACTAGAGGGAGTTTACTCAACTGGGAAAAATTAAAAATATCATAGATCCATTTTTGCATTTTGTGAGGATACCTTCGGATACTTCCAATCGGACATTACTCCGGGCCTATGCCATCACAAATGACGCCCCATATCTTTTGTTCTCATTATTAATGACTTTGGAATCAAATTCGCTGGTCAATGTCATGCCGATCACCAATCACCTACTACATGCGCTCCAAAAACACTACACAGTCACAACAGACTGGACAGGCACCAAATTCGCCGGCATTGACCTTACCTGGGACTACACTAAGCGTACATGTTGTTTATCAATGCAAAACTACATTAATGACCTGCTCCTAAAGTACAACCACCCCAAACCCCACAGACCACAACACTCACCTCATGCACACTATGAAATAATCTATGGCACAAAAGAGCAAACCCTTCCTGATGCAGACACATCAGTTCCTCTTGACTCAGTGGAGGTCAATGTCCAGGGCATCATTGGTTCCCTCCTCTATTATGCCCGAGCTGTGGACAACAAACTACTGGCAACACTCAGTGCCATCAGCTCTCAACATGTCAACCAACTCCTCGACTATGTTGCCACATACCCATCAGATGGTATCACCTATCATGCCAGTGACATGATTCTAGCAGCCCACTCTGATGCATGTTTTCTCACAGAAATGGGTTCACGCAGTCGAGCGGGTGCATACATCTTCCTGTCCAAGGACGACCCAATTCCCTGGAACAATGGACCGGTACTCACCATTTCCCAAATCCTCGAATTCATCATGGCATTGGCAGTGGAAGCAGAACTTGCCGCGCTTTACACCACAACCCGGGAAATGATACCCCTCCAAAATGCTCTTGAAGAAATGGGATGGAAACAACCCTGATCACCCATTTAGACTGCCAACTCTACCGCCTCTGGCTTCATCAGTGATACAATAATCCAACACAGGATCAAAATGATTTGGATGTGCCTCCATTGGCTCCGGTGCTGTCCAACCCAAAGCCAAAGTCAATTCTGATTCTTCTGGAGCAAAGGAACAAACAACATGGCAGACTACCACACCAAACATCACCCACCTGCCTACCACCTGGCCCACCGGAACACACATGCTGGGTGAACCCATCACACACCTGTGCCTGCAGGGGTGTGTAGCTAGGTAAGATCATAAGCCAGGATAGTCTGGCCATCTGCCTTCCCTCAGCTGAAATTACAGCCACAAATGGGATAACCACCAGCACCCTCTTCCTCTAGCGTAGATCCAAGCACAAGCTCATAAATCTAGGAGGTAAATGTTATCACCACTCGTGCTCTTCATCACCTAACCCTTATTATCTAACCCTTAGCTATCCCTTAGCAAACTAAGGTTTCAATAATAATTGTTATGCGTGGTAGTAGCTAACCCTTAGTTAACCCTTAATTACTTAAGGTTTCAATCAAGAGGGGTACTACATTAAGCAGGGTAGTTGCATGTCACAAGCCTATCTATGGTATCCTACGTAAAATCATACAAGAAAAAAAACATCCTGCATGAGTCCTTTTTTCTTTTTTTTGTGGCAACCTTGGTGGTCAGCGGAAATGGCCCCCTACCATGGCCTGTGGCGCAAGGACTACCAAAGTAAACACAATGTTGTCATTGCCACATTGGGGGGTGGGTGGGTGCTCTTGGTTTTGTATTATTCCCCCCGCAACCCTGTCTACTACCGTACTTTCTATGGTGAGTGTTTTGAATAACAAGATTATTTTTGTGGAAAATTAATGATTATAGCACTTGATGTCACCATATTGATGCTTGTTTACTATGATGTTAATATGTATTTCCCCCCTACACTGTGTTGATTGATCTCATGACAGCATTGTGTTTGTTTTGCCCCATCAACTGTTGAATAGATGCCAGTGCTTCCTCAGCATCAATTTCATCCAGCTTTCTTAGAATTGCTTGTTGCTCCTTGTGAGTCATCTGTTGAGCCGCCACCTCCAATTTCTTCTTCTTGAGTGCCAACTTGCGCCCGTGTCACATGTCATGGATTGTTATGTCCTTGGCACTGCATGATGCAGTTAGTCTCTACTCATTGTCCTCCATCTGCCTGCCATACAGTGGTGGTTGCCTCCCATCCTCCAATATCTCCATCCACAGAAGAAGCAAGTTTGCCTTCTTTGTTTTCCCCTTCTCCTTTGGGACCTGATACCAGGCCAGCAACACATTGATTTCCTCCAGCAATAACTTGTCCAATGGCTTACCTTCTTCAATGATAGCCAGTGCACTCTTCTTTGTTGCCTACATTGTGCGGTATTGTTTCCTCCTTTGTCCTTTGATCAAGATGCCATCACAAATTTGATAGAAATGTTGTCCACTGTCAGGTGACACCCCCCCCCCTGTCACTTCATGCCACTGACAAGCAGTGCATGCCTTTGAAAGCAGCTGCTGTTGTTGCTCCTTTGTCTGCAGCTGAGTTATTGTCATATTGATGTTGATCTTGCACCTTGCCTTCAACTTTGCTTGCAACAACTCACCATCATACTCAGCCGGGTTGAGCACATCAACAGCCAGATTGTTTGTGGTTTGGACCATCCATTGCAGCTTATCCTCATCCGTGTTGTCTCCTACCTCACAACTGACCTGCTTGTCCTTGAGACAAGCCCTAGTGATCCCACCATTTTATGTCATTGCACCAACCTTAGCCCATACACCAAAACACCTCTCCTGTGAGAACCCCACCTCAAACGCTCCAATGGGAAGATTGCAACCCATGTCACAATCCTCCCCACCAAACAAAGGCAACCCAACAAGCTTTGGCTGGAGGAACAGGCTCTTTCCTGCCATGATGCATTCTGACACGATGATGTCAAGGATCGTGACAAACTTCTTTTTGAATGGGCCATAGTTTCAGTCTATCTCCTGGGTCATGTGCATTGTGTTTGGCATGCCAGGATAAAGGACAAACCCAAGCAACTGCCAGCAGTTCAATGTTGTTGCATCCTGGCCTGCTGTCCACCTTAAGCACAACACACTTACCTGGCCTATCCTTTGCAAAAAGATACAAAGGAACGATGGAGTTCAAAATGTATTCTTTGAAATCCTTGTCATCCAACTCCCCCTTTTCATCCCCAAATGTCATGGGCCAGAAACTCTGCTCCAACTCCCCTCCAAACACACCATGAATCTTAGGTGCATGTTGCAGCACATCCACATCAAAACACATCATGTCAATTGATTGTACTATAGTTGAATATTGGATGTGAGGGAGCAGTGCCTCACCGGCTGCATTGCTGCCACATATCAGCATTGTGCTGAATGAGGACTTTGATGTAGCCATCCCAACCATTGGGAACTGAGGATACAAGATGATCATCCCAGGGCATCCACCTTTGTTCTGAGTTGACCCATGGAGATATAGCGCAGTCTCATCCAAGTTGAGGAAGTTCTTTAGCTGATCATGCGGGATCATCACTCTTTCTGTCATGGAGTCCCAAACTGCAGCCCCCAACTCAACCAGATCATTTTCCCAGTTATCGAACCACTACAAAATGTTCCTGTATTTAATACCGTGACTTTTTTCAGGTTTCAGCCAAAGTCAAAATATGAAATTTTACTAAAGAATATATGAATTTTTTATACTACGCCTACATTGGAATTCATGGCCCTCACCCTCATATTGCAATCAGCAAAGCAAATGAATTGGTTGCTGCAGCTTCATTGACTCCCAGTTAGCCAAGCTTGCCTCCCCTGGTGGACATTCCAAATTGGGATGATGATATCTATCTGAAGAGGCGTGGCACCAATGCATTTTTGGCTCTAGGTTTTCTGAATCAGAGCCATATGCTCAGCATGATGTCTTCCTTCTGTCACCATTGTGGCCTCGCAATTATCCATCACTCCCTACCTTTCCCTACTGCTCGCCCACAATCAAGTGGCATCAAGAGCAACAATTTCTCCATCGCCAACAAATTATCCATTCAGAAGACCACCCCAGACTCGCCAAGCCAGGGTTGTCATGGATTCCCATGGTGCAGTCCAATTCTGACACACCTTCCCCAACCCTATGTGGCTCAGCTTGTACTATTCCTATGTCGGATTTCAACTTACCTGTCATACTATTTCACTTCCACTGCCCCTATCACAGTCCAACTACCACTGGACAATGGACCGGGGATGGTGCAAACAATGAGCTATCCCTGATGGCCCATGGGATTATGGGAACATTTGGCAACTCATCAGGTGGATTGGATTTGTTCAATTGTCAACTGTTGGACTTTGACGATATGCATCAATATTTGTTGATGTTTTTGTCTGCCACTAACATTGCAAAATGCACGACCATGAACAATGACGATCGAGATGATGGCGATACAAATGATTTGGTTATTCTGCACAATACTGTAATACTGAATGACATGATATAAGATTTGCCATCAGATGAAACATTGGAGCAAAAAGGAGGGAAAGGGAAATGTGGTATTGGATGCATATGCGTTTCACGCATTGCTTGATGATATTGGATACTGATGTCGGGATAGTTTGTTTGATGGATTATTGGCCAATGTTAAATGTGCCACTCTGGCATCTTTGATGTCATCATCTTTGTCATCAGTGGACAATTCATTGTCATCACATGGCAGCAGAGGTGGTGGTGATAGGGTTGTTATGTTACATGAGATGTTTAACCTGTACTTGTCGGAATCGTACCATTTACCTACAATATCGAGCTTCAATAATGGCAAGACATTCATGATCAACATCAAAAAATTCAAGAACATGATATTGAAGGTGAATGATAATGATTACTCCAAGATGAACCATGAACCCAACAAGGTGCTGTTCCCCCCTCCCCCATGACCAATGAGGACTTCATAACAAGCCTGGATGGCTACAAGAGGGATCACTGCACCGTGACCCTGAAATACCAGGGAGAGCCCAAGGTCCAATCCATCGGAGATACAGATACCCAGTCTAGACCCAAGTTCCAATTTATCTGGGAATCACAGAGACACCCCAGCCAGTTTCACTCCATCCTTGAATCCAAGCCAAACCCCTGCAAATTCCAATCCATCGGAGATGCCCAGCAAGAACCCAAGTCCCAATCTACCTGGGAATCCTAGTGACACCCCAAGTTCCAATCCATCGTAGAGACCCAGCCTGAACCCAAGTTTAAATCCCTGCTCTGACATATGATCCGATCCATCAGGGAAACCCAATGGGATCCCAAGTTCCAATCCATTGGAGATACCCAGTTTGGACCCAAGTTTCAATCCCTATTCTGACTCAATTTCCAATTCATCCGTAAACTCCAGCAAGATGTTCCAATCCATCCAAGAAACTCAGCCTTGACCCAAAATCCAATTCCTTTTCCAACCTGAATTCCAATTCATCAGGGAATCCCAGAGAGACTCCAAGTTCCAATCCATCAGAGATACCCAGCTGGACCCAAGTTCCAATCCCTGCTCTGACCCAAGTTCCAAAAAATCAGCAAATCCCAGCAAGACCCCATTCCAACCCATTGCCCCTTTCATGCTCCCTCCTGATTCTCATGACACTGATTGCATGGGCTTGTGGTATTCCCTCCATTGGAAAAGAAAATACCCCTTTTGTTTTGTTTTTTGATTTATTATGTTAGACCCGGACTGGTCAGTCCTGATTGCATCCTATATGGATAAGAATGCATGATTTGGACAGTGTATCAACCTGTTGTGGCTGCTCTGCCTACATGGTGGAAAAGAAAGACAAAAGTAAGTCTGCCCTCTTGCATTGTATAAGAAATTTTAGAATAAACCTGGGTAATTTTTTAAGGAATTTAAACGTTTAAATGTTCCTGTAGTTGATCCTGCGAATTTGCCAATCTTCTGTGTTCTTCACTTGAATGCATTGAGTTCTGTATTATTTGTATCACGCAGGATACATGCAACTAAGTGATGTGCATGCACCTCTCCACCATTGGAATTCTTTCCATACACTACTGATTGCAGAACTTTTCCTAGTTTCTTGCAGGAGCAGATGTAGACATAATATGGTCCTAGTTAATGATGGACATGAAACTATCAAATGCTGCACATAGATTATTGTACTGGTGAGGTGGAAATAATCCTGCCGGTCCCTTTCTCATGGGGGATACACCAATGTGCCCTTTCTTGACATAGCCCTGTATGGTTTGTACGCTGACATCAACCCCAAATTTTTTCTTGACAAGTTCAGCAACAGCTTTTGCAGAAAGACCATTTTTCTTCTCCCTTTGCCTCACATAAAAGATTGTTGTGCACTTGAATGCATGACTGTAGGCATTCCTCTTCTTGTTTCTGGCAGTTAAGAAGCCTTGGTGCTGACTGCCTGTTAGTCTGCTTTGCTTAAGCTTGTCATTCCCATGAGGAATTGGTGGTTTGTCCTCTTCTCCAGGGATAATAATGTTAGAAAGGGACAGGTCACAGATGAGAGTCTGCTTCCATCTACAAGTCCCAAGTTGACCATCTGTGTGGGAGGGGTGACATAATCTTTGTTTGTCCCACTTATCTTCTTCAAGTGCCTATGAATGAGAGTGCACTTGTTCATGTCATTGATCTCTTTTTGGGAGAAACCAGCCGTTAAGATACATTCCAGAATAGTTGCATTAGGACACTTGAGACAGAATACAACTGCCTTTTCAACAAGAATGTTGGGGTCTGCTCCATTCCTTGACATGTTGAGGACCTCCAGTATACCGATATTAAGCCTGTTATGCAAAGGGATCAACAATTTTGGTGAGTTTGTGACACAAACTACTGTAAATAAGGCATGCATGACCACTGATACACCGTGTCATATCAATCAAATCAAAAAGACCTGATCTAAACGAATGTGCATTCTCCTGGGTTGGTCATGTAGATCTGTAGAAGCTTATATCAAATTTCTGTAAATTTGAAGTTACGGACAGACCACCTCCGTAACTTTGAACATATGGGTTCATTCACGAATGTAATTTCATGAATGTAATTTCTATGTAACAGGAAGTTTGGTCATTTTGTATGGGTCATTATTGATATTACATGGTTGGACCGACCCGTAACTTCAAAGGTACGATCTCTAATATCGAATTTGCGGCATTTCCATATTCAATATTAGGGCCCTCCAGTATGTAAATTCGAAGTTACAATTTTTTTGTAGTCATTTAATATCAAATATAAGATTTACGCAATTTTTTCATTTTCAATATTAGATAGTGTCCAAGCCCGTAATTTTGAAATTACGGTTTTTTCCTGCCATCTAATATCGAATATGTAGTTTACGGATCTTCCCATATTTGATATTAGATAGTGACAAGGCCTGTAAATTCAAATATTCGGTAGTTCTAAGGCGTAACTTTGAATATACACGGATATATTCAAAGTTAGATGAGATCAATCACCTTAATATCGAGTATGGGTGCAAACAAAGAGGTGATGTAAGGTTGCATTCACATCCTATTCAATTATGATCAAGTAATTTTGAGAAGTCTCTGTATAAAATTCTAACAGTATATTTCTTTATCAGTTCTAAACAATCCTAAACAAGGTGCGCAAACTAAACAATCTCAACAAAAAACAAATCCTGCAAACAATCCTAATGTTGTCACTGTCAATCCTACCAAGTTTTCCTAACCAGACCTAGACTCATCCTCCACAGTTACTGTTGCAGGAGCACCCACTGTGGCAGCTGAGTTTCTTCTTCCTGCACCCACAATTCGCTGTACAGTTTCCTTTAAAGCACCCACATCCATTTGACTTCTTGATAGGACTGTTTGCATTAATTTGTCCTAGGTGCACCTTGCTGTAAGAGATCCTTCGACTCTTCCTTTCATCAAAGAGTCCATTTTCTACTGTCTTGGGCACTTCAGCCAACTTCTCAGGGAGGGGGACATACATACCCGCTGGAGCATTGAGGATGTATCTATCCACTGGCACAACATACACACCCTGACTTCCATCATGGGTGATAACTCCATGTTCACAACACGTTTTTATCCCCCCAGTTCCCGGGTCAAACTTGTATACAATAGCAACAAGACCTTCTGGATTATAACAGGTCCTATAATCCACCTTAAGGGTAACAACAGCACCAAGACTCGCCCCGGATTTAACTGCTGCTGTGCCACATTGCTTCTTTGCATGTGTCGCTCTCCCGGCTTGTCTCTTGTTCTTCTTTTCCATGGCAATCTTGCGCATCTCAGAGGAATGAACCAGGTGGGCCTTTGTTCCACTGTTGTCAGGGGTACTTGGAATGTCAACTGTAGAGGACTCTGCCTCAACATCTTCACTATCGTCTGTGTTATCTCCCTTGTGTTCCATCTCCTTGGCAATTTTCTTAGCCATTGCCCCACTCACATTATACCACATGTCAGACTCATATCATTGCATGAACCTGTTGTAGTACTCCATGACTATCTCATGATAGTCCTGTTGATGCATCTTGTGAGCTTCTGCAACTGAGTTCATGGGGATGATGCCATAAATCTCCATCACCTTCATGCATGCAATGGGTCCACATTTGATTCTGTCAAACTGCTTCAGTTTCAGATCTTTAGATACCATCCAAGGACCTTCATTTTCATTAGAAAAAAAGATCAGGAGAACTTCCTCACCAAATGTGAAGCCATGGATGTACTTCTTGCCCAAAGCACAGATTTGTCGATTTTTGTTGGCAGAACAAATCAAGCAATCCAGATAAGGCTGCAAGTAGGGTTCTGGCACCTTGCTTTTGGCTACTAGCTTCCATCCCTCAGCTAGGTGTACCCATCAAATTTTGCTGTCGTTAATCCTATTTCCCAGGACCAATTCCAGAGAATGTGACTCCTCATCATGGAGGTACAGTGCAGGAGCCAAATCAGCCTTGGATGAGACAATGCCAACATTCACCACAATTGTTTTGGTAATCTTGTGCTTCATGTCCTGATGCCACTCCTGAAAGCCATCATTGGCAATGGTCTTTTTGATCAACCATACACTGTCAACTGTGATATTGCCCACTTCTTCTTCAATTGCAAGTACAATCCACTGAATCTTGGGTACCATGTGAATCTGGTCATGTAGGATGTGACGGTTCTTGTCTCTGTCAATCTTTCCAAGGAAATTCTTAGCTGGGGGAAATTTGGTGGCAGAATAGTCTTCATCCCAATTAATGTAGAGGTCAGTCATTAAAGTGTTGATGAGTGTTGAATCAACTTTACCTACACTGTACCACTTTGTCTTGGCTAATTTCCTGAGACTGCATTGGGTACTACCTAGGTCTGATCTAGGAGTGGAAAACAACTGCGCAGTGAAGAAAATGTTTTTGGATGAATTGATATTGATATAGCCATGATGCCACCACACAGAGGGAAATACAACATATTGTCCAACATCATTCAACTCCACCCTGAAGAGATCTTCATGAGCACACCTTTTGTCTCCAATGAAGCACTTGGATTCGCAAGAGGGTGCAAGCCTTATTCCATTCTCATCCTGCATAGAATGGGGACTTGTGACTGCTTGTGCAACCTTCTTGGCTTCTTATCCTTCATAACTAGTTAGTAGCTTCTTTCGAAAGGTTGAAATGAATGCCAGTGAAGGAAACTTGTACACCAAACCCCACAAATACCATAGTACTTTGTCACCGGTATACTCGAGCTCCTCCTTTACTAACTTGAGGTCCTCATTGACATCCAACACCTCATAGAGCTCATGGCCTACCTTCTTCAAGACATATGGCTCCCAATAGCGGTTGTTATTGAATTGGTTATTGGGTTCAGTGCAGTACATAATGGGGTAAGCAGTGTCTATCTTAGCATGCAAAATTTCAGACAGTTGAATAGGTGCCTTGTTCTTCGACCAGTGCTGATTGATCAACTCGAGCCAGCGATTGTAGGGCTGAGCTTTTTGTTGCTTGGACACTCTTGTTGTGGACTTTATCCTCAACTGTTGAAGTAGGACTGCCACTGCAAGGAAGAGTAGGAGATTGCTCAGCTTCCTCTCCAGCATCCTCAACTGTTGGCTGCACATCATCATCAACCACAAAGTCAAGATCAACTTCTTTGTCTGTGTCTTCATGCTCTTCAGGAGAGGCATTCTCCATATCATTGTAATCCTTGACAGTTCCCTCTTAAGCAGAGGGACATTGACTCTGTACTTGGTTGTTGTGATGTCTTCATTAGCAACATCCCACATCCATCCAGGATCTTGAACATCATCAGCGGGAGACTTCTTCCCAGATCTGCAAGAAGACTTGTCTGAGGCAACAGAAGAGGTGTCATCCATTAGATGACTCAATAATCACTCATCGGTTACCTCATCAGTCTTGTCTGGGGGGACTTCATCCTCAGAGAAGTAACTATCATTTCTGTCATTCTCTTCTCTTTATTCTCCATCACTCTCTGTGGCATCTTCATTGCTATCTACAATGAAGTAGTTCTCCCTGTAAAATTGCACAAGCTCTGGCTCGTTCATTACTTTAATGTGATCAGAGACTGTCCAGCACCAGTGTGCCTCTGACTTAGAGCAAGACATAGGGTGGTCAAATTTGTCTCCATAGACAGCTTCGTAGGCAGATACATCATTCTTGCATTGACCACACTGTGAATTGATGGCCAAAGCCACATTCCCCAAGATTTCAGTCCAGTTTGGATTGTGACCGGCTAACCTTCTCTCAGCAAGCACAGTTCCAAGAATCCTCTTGACCATCTTATTCACGTTTTCAACTGATCCTTGATCAAGAGGACATTTTGGTCTACCAGTAACGGAAACAATGTTTGGATTGAGGTTCCAGAGGAACTGAAAGACACACTTGGGCGTGAATTCCTTGCCATTGTCAGTATGAAAAATTTCCGGATAGCCAATGAAACCAAATATCTCTTGGAGTTTGTAGGCAATCAAATTTGCCTATTTCCTTGGCAAAGCACAGATTTGGGTCAGCCCAGTGGCATGATCCTTGAGAGTCATCACCCAATGCATTAAGACACCAAAGGGATCGTGTTTCCTGAGCCTGCAGAAATCGATGAGATCAACTTGGAACCTGTCCCTGAAGCTCTTCGAAAAGATTGGCTTGATAGATCCCTTAATCTTTGAAGTGACTGGATTTTTCTTCATGCATGTATAGCACTTTCCTGAGTGACATTCCAATACTTGGTGCGGCAGTATTCCCAAGTCCTCTTCTGACCAAGGTGACCACTATGTTGATGCCACTCGTTGATTGCATCAAAAAGTTCCTCCCGGGAAACGACTATCCAGCCTGCCTCAATCAAGTGGGGAGTCTCCTTCTTGGCCTCAAGCCTTTTCAATACTTGATGAGATTTGTCATCTCCTGGAGCATAAACTTCTTCAAGGCAATACTGATGAATGTATTTGTTGCCTAGCTTG
>JALLPB010001203.1:0-10750 GCA_036939975.1 Cyclostephanos tholiformis | reverse complement strand
ACGACTGAGACAGTAGATGCAGGAGCAGCGGCTCACTTTATTTAATTAATCTAACAATACAATGTCATGCGTTTAGCGTCGCATTCGACGTCTTCTCAACAACTTATAAAAATTATATTGCCATGTTACAACAATCATGGTCAATTGCACGACATACGGTGATTGGACTTACCTAGTGAATTGGAGATAGTACTGTAGGGCAGTGGGCAGCAGGAGACCATGGTGTCATGTTTTTGTTAGTTTTGGTTGTGGGTTTTGTTTTTTCAGGTGTGGTAGTGGCAGTTGGTTTGAAAGTCCACCATTAGTCTCAGCTGATTCAAATAAAAACCCTACATTTGTAGGGTTTGGTATAAAATATACTCCAATTTTGTTCTTTTGAAATGACTCCTACATATGTAGGGCTTTCGTATTAAAAAAGACTGTTTCTTCCTTGTTGGCTTCTAAGACAAAATTTGATTCCATTCACATGAAAGGCCAAATAATTAGATTTTTATGTACCATGTTCATTGGAATACAGTACATCAAAGATGAAAACTGAAGCAAATTGAATGTTGAACCTAATATTTTTTTCAGGTATTGCAATTTGTAGTATGTGGAATTTTTCTTTCAGGAAATAGAAAGTTGTCACAAAGTAAGAAATATCAAATACTAGTAATAGGTAATAAATCAAGATAAAAAGGAGAAAATGACAATTTAAATCCATTTAAAGGCTCATATGCTCAATTCAGGGGCTTGTGCGCCCCATCTACCACCATTTTAAGGTAGTAAGAGCATTGTTCTGGTTCTGATCCTGGCAAATGATGTGACTGTGACCATAGTGAGCGTTATCATCATTCGGCCCCCCGTTGTTGACAATGACATCATCACTTACTCTAAATGGTGGGTGGGAGGAGAGGGAGGAGGGATCACAAATGCAGGAGGAGAGGTGACTGAGCAAGTTGGCAATGTTGGTGAGAGGGGGGAGAGGCAATCATGCCATTGACCCAAGTGTTGAGAGTAACTAATTGGCAGGGTAACAGCCATTAAGGATTAGACAAAAGGTTGTTCTAAGTATTAATGGCAATGGCATGCCATGCAGGTGAGAACGCATATGCTGCTCTCTCAACTACTCTACGAGGAGCATCATATGTAGGAACTTTGTATGGACCTTCGTAGTAATCAGGTATCGTTACCTGTTGTGGCGTGGCACTCTGGAGTCTCAGTACCCTAGGTAAGGGTGCATTATGTATGTACCCTTTAAGGAGAGTTTCAACACACCCTTTCAGAGTGCTAGGTCTTATCGCCCACGGGAGTACCAGGGGGGAAATTTTACCATGTAGATATCATGGGCATACAGCAGTATGGTGTGTCCCGGGGTGATGTTTACTCTGATAATAAGCTAAATTTTCTTGTCCGGGATGCCATTTTACATCATACGCATTTTGGGCAATCTTATCACAAACCCAAAAATATCTCATTTCCATGCTTTGGGAACGTTGATGCTTCACTGTGTTGTTGGTAATTCCAACTGCGTTGGCATTGTCACAATGGATGGGTGTTTTGGGTTGAGGGTGGCCCAATTCTTTGAGAGTCAATTGAAAAATCACGCCTTCTTTGCATCTAAGGAAGAGGGCACCTAACTCAGCCTTGGCTGCTGATGTGACAACAAAACAAAATATCACGCATAATGTAAAAAATGCACCATTGAGTCATATTGGGTCCCCATCTATTGGCATCCATCCCATGAAGAAGTGTCCACATGCTCTGCTGCAGGCATCTGATTTGGATAGGTTTGACGCATCAGCAGAGTGGACATTCATGATCATTTCTGATGCACGGAAACTGATGGTGGCATCGGGGTAAGTGGCTAAATAGTCAAGTAATTGTTTTGCTTGCGCCATCATGTTTTGTGCTCCCTTTGATTAATTTATTGCAATGGAGCTTAGTGCTATGAGGACTGTGATGTCTACAGCACGAGCATAATATAGGATGCTTCTGATCACTCATTGTATGATTTGTATTTCGTCCGGTGATAATTTGGGGGAGATGTTGACTGGGATGGGGGCCTGTGCCTTTGAGCCATATTGTTTGGGACCAGTGTATATGGGCAATGCTGTGGTTTTGACATCATGTCATGCTTATATTTGTGGAGGACTTTTTTATGAATCCTGGCATGGATAAGTCCACCATTCTTGTGTCGTAGTCACATTTCAATTTGATACTGCAGTAGAGGTCCCTGCTCCAGTCTTCAGTGAGTTCGTATTTTTGTTTTATGCACCATATTAAAGTGTCTGCATGTTCCTTCACCACAAAATTGACACCAAAGTTGTCTACCACTAATGTGAAGGATATTGGTTGTTTTATGTGTTTCCACAGCCTGGGTGTGTTGTTGCATTTGTAATACCTGTGTGGGAGAAGTCTCCATCAAAGTAGCTTGTTAGCTAGGATGCCTGCCTGGGGGAGGCCCCACTCTGCTCATCACATTTCAAGGTAAATGAATCCCTTTGAGAGATGTGCTGTATTAAATCATATTGCTTTACAATCCATGGGGGAAATAAAGAAAATGGCATTTTCATGTATTCATATCCATCGACAAATAAAATTTTTTGATGTCTAAGCACATGTATTTTGCTCCTTTGGTGCTGAGAACACTGTTCTACATCAGATTGGATGTGGTGAGATCAGCTGCATGGGCCGATAGTTTGCCAGGGTAATTTATGAGGTTCCCCCCTGCAGTGATGTGTATACAATGGGGATCCAATTTTTGTGGCCAAAAATTGATGACTACTTGAGCATATGTAACAGTTTGTGTGGTTGGGGTCCTTTGTATCTCATCCTGAGTCATGCCAAAGATCAAATTTGTACCTTTCTGGCCCGTCTTTTTGTCGCTTTGTGCCATGCCTCCAAAATCTTTTCCGAATGCAGTTTGCCATATCTCTGACATTGCTGGGTCATTCATCAGCCGTTTGTAGCTGCTTATTGTTTTGCCTGTGGTGAGTTGTATCAGGGGCATTGCAATTTGATGTAGGCTCATGTTTAATGATGGTGATGGTTGTCGTAGATTATTTGGTGTGAAGGCCACTGGAGAGTGGGCCCATACACTAATGTTGTTGTTTTGCATCCCTAACCAACTTGGTTGGAGACATACTCAAGGGAGTTGTGTGGCACCGGGTGGTGAACCCAATACAGGTGTGGCTGTTTGAGGGGACCGGCGTGGAGGTGCAATTACAGGTGATGGAGGTGGAAGTGGTATGAACTGCCATGGTGCTGATGGAGTGATTATGGGGACTCCTCCTGGCACATTTTTACGTGTGTGTCTGGAGTGTGTTTGTTTTGTAAGTTTCAGTATTCTCTGTTTTGTCGGATTGGTTGCCATTATAATAGATGGAGCATCAGTGATTCATCATAAAGTGTTGTCATTTGTGGGTACTCGTTGATCGATGGCATCTGGTATCACCATTTGTTCCGGTGTCACCCTTTGTTCATCGGCAGGGGGAACAAACGGATTTAATTGGATGTCGTCTTGTGATAGCATCCAAGCTTGTATTGGTGCTGTCAATGTTCGTGTTGGGGTATTGCTTTGTGTTGATTGTAAGCGTGAGTAGATAGCAGAGAGAAATTTCCCATGTTTTTCAGGTTGAATTTCTTGTAACGTTGTTGCTAACTCATCTATGATTGCTTGCAAATGTTCGTTCCATAGGAGGAAAGGGACCTGACAATGTTGTGGAAATAGCTCCACGGATCCAGACACCCGATATGCTTGGGTTTCAAGCACAAAATAATGGTTGCACTGATAAGATCTAATGATGGGCCAACATACCAAGCATTGGTGCTATGGCTTGCCCATGAACCTCTTGATTCTGGTGCTTCATATATCACGGCCTTGCACCCAGGGGGTGCAAGCAGAAAATGATTCCAGTCATACAGTCCATATATGGCTTCGTATGCAGACATATTAGTATTGATTTGGGATGGGCATAGCATGTTTAACATGGCTACCACATGCAGGGTGAGTCAGTCCCACAATTGAAGTGGGAAATCTGTGTCCATTGTTGCGAGAGCACTGATGAAGTGTGCTTTAAAGGTTTGTATAGCTTGTTTAGGTGCATTGACCCTGTGGTTGTTTGGCTCAACTAGCATAATTTCACATCCCTTTGTTGCGAGAAATGTTTTCATCACTTTACAGGCCTGATTGTCCATCACATTAAGTCAAATTTTTATGTCCTTTCGACTCCAGTAGATCAAAGTTGTTCTGGTAGGCTGTAAGTATATCACTCTCTATAAAACTGGTGATTGGTGATGCCAAGATTGCATTGGTTTTGTAGTGATATATGATTAGGAAACACACATTTCCTTCAAGGGACATAAATGGGAATGCCCCTGTGAGGTCAGAATACATTGTGCTGTCTCAATTGTCAGCGAATGCTGCGAAGACAAAAGCATTACCCACTGCTGCCTCATCAGCTTCCTTGTCAAAGTCAATAACGTTGGTATGCAGGGTAAGGCTAATGGGATCGGCATCAAAGGAGTTGTCATCTGTGTTGATATACTCACTTGAGTCCATGGTTGGCAAGAGTAGGTTTGGGTGTGGCAAACAATTGTGCATGCTTCTGATGCCCTGATGAGGGCATTTCATATGTCCTTTAGTTGTTGCTGGGCTCGGATTAAGGTATTTATTAATGCCATGCACAGTCAAATTCGGGCACCCTTTGAGGTAACCCAGTTGATTGCCTTGAGCAATGTTGATAATCGGGGGCTGCATAAGGACTGGTGTGCAAAGCAAATGCTGTTAGCCTTTATTTGGATCGTGTGCACAAACGATGCTAATTGGACTGTAGGGTAGGCATGGGCATCAGCAACAACCAAGGCTGCCAATGTGATCATGCACTGTGCATGATGGGAGGTCATGTCACAATATCCTAATGGGAGGATCCAAAGATCAGTTGCAGGGTCCTTCTTCCCTTGTAATATTATATTCCCTTTATACTTAACAGTACAGTCACGCTTCATGAACATAACATCACATCCTGCCCCTGTAAGAACTCTTATCCCAAACAGGGAAGCAATGGATAGGTCAGGGATGATGTGCCCTGTTAACGTCATGGGTAAGCTTGCAATTATGATGTCACACATATGTGTTGACACCACTTGTCAACCATCAGCTAACATGACTCAAAGTGGTTGCAAGGTAGGCCATTTGTTAAATACGGGCATGCCTTCCATGACAAAAATTTGAGTAGCACCTGATTCTGCTATTGCTTGCAATGTGGAAAGGCATACTGTTCCACATGCCACATTTTGGTGGATGGTGTGGTTGACATATTGCATGTTATTGGGCAAAACATGGCAGGAGACATTTGAGGTGGGAATAGTAATGTCATAATCTTCCAGGGGTGGAATGATATACAACAAACAGTGTTGTTTGGTGAGGTACGACGAATTTTTGGTGTTTACATAAAATGGGTCTACACATTTAAATGCTACATTCCTATTTGCTGCCCCTCCCTGTCACATTGGAGCTGGGAACTGAGTCCAGTGTCTTTTCTTTGTGGAACATGGATGCCCCAAATTGATGTACTGTTGGGCATTTTGATGATTGAAACTGATTTGATGAGATGTTTTGTGGAGGTGGGGTGGGCAGGACATGCTGGTATGCCCATTGGCCACATCAAAACCACACAAGTAGCGGGCATTCCAACTGGCAAATGGTTTGACCACATTCGAAAAAGGTTGATTGACCTGGGCCAAAACATTGGGGGTACGATGATAATTTGCAACTGGAAAACCAAGATTGTTTCCATAGCCTGGTGGCACTGGTGGCTGGTAAGCTTGAATCCCGGCTGAAGGACTACCCTGCATATATTGGCCAGGTGCTCCCACTGGTGCATTGTTGGCGTGACGCACCATGCTTGTGGGGTTAATGCTTGGTTGGTATCCCCCAATGTAGATGAGGGTAACATTGAGCTGAGGTCCCCACCCACGGCTGTATGGCACACAACCCCGGCCATAATGACCACGTCCTCTCCTGCGATTGTTGTTATGGGAAATTCCAAGCATTTAACATTCAAACCTTTGATAAGTTGGTGTAGGGTGGCGTGTTGGGCCTCTTGAGCCGTGGCAAGATTGGCAAGTTGTAGTTCTTGCCTCTGTCCAGTCAGAGCTGCCATAGATTGTGTTAGTTGGCTCTGATAAGTCAGGGCTGCTACCTACATTGCCACTGTGTTGGCAATTGATTCCTCATCATCATTGTTGTCTCTAAGGGCAGTGAATGCATTTGGTGATATGCCGGAGCATACCCATGGCCTCCTGCTGTAGGTATGGTGGTGTTGAGTTGTCATTGAAAGGCTTCCTGGATCATACGATGTATTTAGATCCACATTTGTGACGCAGGAACAAGCCTATCCCCTTCTTTGAAGGCTTAAATATAGTCCTGTGGTGAGGAGGAGACGGATTGCACTATTAATCAACTGGTGATCTGTGTATGGAATAGACCCCAAAATTGCAATCTTGGCACAATTTTCGATGTGGCAGAAGAGGACTTCGGGGGCATTGGCAGCTGAATAAGGCCCCTGGAAAGTGACATTGTTTAGCTCCAGGGCTGCTGGCATAGGTTGCCCATATGTTTGTGACAGTTGGTCAAGGATAATGCGTGTTTCCATGCCAGCATGCCAACCAACAATGGTAGGAATTTTGCTTACCTTAACCACATTGTTGATGTTTGTGTCCAGTGCAATTAAGCAGGCATGTTCCAGGGATTGATAGTAACACCTTTGCGGGCAAAAGCTGTGTCAATCAATGCTTGTTCAGTATGTGTCAATGGAGTTGTATTTGTTGGGTCATTCCTTGTGTTGCGGCTGGGCTGGGATTGGTAGGTTGGTGGAACGGAGTGGGAGTCAATAACACATACATGCCTTGAGCCAAGACAAGTCCTTTTCAACTGAGATGGATGCTTTGGGGACATGGTAGAGTTTGTAGTGCACGCTCAATGTGATGGCATAGCATTCAAATGTTTTTGAAGTTTGGTTGAGGATTAGTAGAAGGGAGGGTAGGGCCAAGCAGGCTCGCAACCTCTTCCATGGTCATGGTGATGGTAACGTCCATTGTTGTTCATTGTCACATCTAGCATGGCAAACAAATCAATAGGTATATGATGCATCCTGTGGGAGCGTTGTGGGCAGCACTAGGTGTAGTGCTGTTATTGTTTAGTGAGGATACTTAGAACTGTTGAGAGTAACTAATTGTCAGAGTAACTGCCATAAAGGATTAGACAAAAGGTTGTTCTAAGTATTAATGGCAATGGCATGCCATGCAGGTGAGAATGCATATGCTGCTCTCTCAACTACTCTATGAGAAATATGGTATGTAGGAACTTCGTATGGACCTTTGTAGTAATCAGAGATCATTGCCTGTTGTGACATGGCCTCTGGAGTCTCAGTACTCTAGGTAAGGGTACATTATGTAAGTATCCGTTAGGGAGTGTTCCAACACCAAGGGTTTGAGTTATGTCATGTCGGATGTTGCCGTAAATGCGGTCTCTATTACCATCATTGCTGTGTGTCATCACAATGACATTGATGGCCAGGAGGTGGTAAATAATAATCAACAGAAGGGGAGAGGGGAGTGCTGATGACTGTGGCAATAATGATGTGAGGAACAATGAAATTGTCAACTGCATAGTCAACCATATTGTCATGAATGTGAACAACAATTTGCCAGGGGACAGGTCAAGGAAACTACAGGGGGTGCTCCTGGTCTTCTTGATTTTTGAAAATCAGAGGGAAAGAAAGAGAAGAGGAGGAGGACAGGGGGCTGGGATGCTTCTTCATTGCCACAATTGTCCATCAGAAGCATAATGATGCCCTGATACCCCTTATTACCTTAAAATGGTGGTAGATGGGGCATAAAAGCCCCTGAACTGAGCCTATGAGCCTTAAAACGGATTTAAATTGTCATTTTCTCCTTCTTATAAGTATTTTTTGCTGCCGTGGTTGATATGTTTTCAGGAAGGTATGATATGTTTTTGTTGGTAAATAATGTACTAGTATCATAGAGTAGTTCAGACGTAAAATAAAAATACATGTCAAGGGTTTAGCCAAAACGTAGAAGCTCCTACAGTAGTTTAGCCAAAATTTTTGAGTCCATTCTCAAAATATAAGAATATATTAATGATGATTTAGCTAGATGGTCTCACGATTCTTTTTCCTCCGGAGGGATATTTTGGGTTTAGATAATTTTCTTTGGCCAAAATCTTTAGTACTCATTCATATGTACGTAAACTATTAGGGGGGAACAAAAAGGCTTCCCGCCATGCCCATCTTGCCCCTTATGCCTCACCAATTTCAGATGCACATTCAAGAAAAAATGAAACAAGTCTCCACCTCTGCTGTGCTGCCACCTTCATTGCCCTCACCGGCTGCCACCAGTGCAATATGATGCAGCAGCAAAGAAGAGCTGCAGGCCATGTATTTGGGTGGATGCAGTGGTGTGATAGGCTGTGTTGCCAGTGGGGGGGTGGGTGGCCATGCAACAGATGACATGTAGGACAATGAATTGTTGACCAAACTGTCATTGCTGCAGTTGCCAATCTGCATGGGCAAGGATGTTGGGGAGAGAGGGGGTGGTCATGTCGTCTTTGTTGTCAGGGGGGGGAGGGAGGAGGGATGTTGTCATCATCATCAAGCCATGTGGGCAAAAATGCAGTGGAGATAGAGGAGCAGGAGAATTGAGGAAGGAGAGGTGTCATGCAGGCAAAGAATTGGTGGAAAGGGTGGCAGAAGGATGACAAAGATTGCAATGACAATAACTATTGTGGGAGGAGAGGTCACTTCCTCATAGTTGTTGTTGTCGTTGTTGTCATTGTCATTGGTTTCAATCCCTGTGGTCAAGCATCCACCCCCCCCATTGTGGATGGGGTCTTATTGTTTGTGGAGATGGTGACAGCTGTCAGGGTCAGGCTCTGGCCAAAAACTTCATCATTGTGGTCATTGTCATCGGGCAGCAGAACTCACCAGTTTTTTGAACCACTTGGATGGGGAGGGAACAAGAGGTAGAAGCCATATTGTATAGCTTAATAAAATTACACTTAGTAGAAAACTTTCATAATTATTCATATATTTGTAACTTTTCAATACTGAGCAACCCAACTCTGCTTCTAGCAGGTCTAGTGAAGGACCAACTCTTGATCCAATCATATCCTTTATGACTATGTGCTTTTCGGCAAAAGGGCGTGCAATGGCCAGTCTTTTAGTTTAACCCTATTTTAATCAATAGCCCTAACTTTTTTGACCAAAAATACTTAGAGAAAAACAAGTGTTAAATGTAGATTAGTTGCACCATCCAAATTGGTTCAGATGGGTGCAAAACATCTGCTGGGATGGGACATTATGTCCATCTTGGAGAGCATAGTAGCTGAAATTGTGGTAGTAAGGACATTACTAAATATTTAGCTATTACTTATAGTAGTGGAAAGGGAGAATGTAGTTACCAGTAAGGGAGAGTTGGCTACTTAGATATAGGTCAGTATCCAGCTGGATAGATGGGAGATTAACAATAATTCTAGTCCGGACTTTTGCCAAAAAAGGCCTCTAGGTTTGTATCATAGGCTTCCGGACCTCTTTTTTGATGCGGTTTTTGCATGGTATGTCTGAAAGAACATGACTTGGGGTGGTAAATCCAGTTCATCAGTCCCGGTGAGCCTGTTTATGACCCCTGGTATTATTTATCTTACCTCTACCAATGAATTTATAGTTACCCCCCGACTGAATAGAGTGGTCTTAAAGTCAAAGTTTGAGAGGAAATCAGGCGGATCGCCCAGGGGATGATGTCATATGGCAACACTCTGCCTGCTGAACCGATGTTCTAATGTTGTATATGATGTGAAGGTTATTTATCAATTATGTGTTTGTTGGGATTAGCTATATTGTCCCATCTCTCATGTGTGATGTTTCATCATCTTATTTAGAGAATGTCATTGTACTTTTGTTATTTGCCCAGTGACCATTCTTGCTTCTTCTTTACCTTGTCTTGTGATAATGTGCTGGGCCTAACTTTGACTTAAGGGTATTTGTTATGACAGGACTTTTGTTTGTTCCCACCATTAGCTATGAGCCTACATTTGTAGGTCTAACAAACTCTTGCCATAGTATTGTTAGGCACTTGTTGCTGCTACCTTGTTGAACTTTGGAGTGAGGAGTAGATTTTATTGCTGTGTATTGCAAGGACCATGTCACTCGCCCGGTAAGAGAGTACTGCCTCATCTTGTGTTGCAATGTAGTCCAAGAATCGTTTGGTTAATTTCATGGTGTTCTCAGTCAGGTTGGCCTGTTGAGATGCAAGTGCACCAAGGGGTGCTAGTAATCCCCAACGACTCCTGGTGCGAGGAAAAGGAAAATCCCCCATACCTCTTGGATGATTTTTTTGCCCACCTTGTCCAATGGGGGAGACCTGTCCTCCTCCTTAGCGAATTTCTCAGTTGCACCATAATTGGGCTTGACGTGGGGGTAGGGCTGGTGTTGTAGTTTACCCGGGACAGTGACATCCTTCACTCTTTCCTTTGGGACTTGGTCCTCTTTGATGAATGAGATGGTGTCAATGCCATTGTTGTGACCAGGCATGCCTTGTGCCAATTGACCAATTTTGTTTCTGTAAAAGTGAATAATGGCTAGCTGATTTTAGCTGCCAGGTAATATCAAATCTTGGTAGATCCGGATTTAAATGGGTAGATCCGATATTAGATGGTCATTTTGTGGTCAGATATCGACCCTGGGAGCAA
>JALLPB010001202.1:0-15891 GCA_036939975.1 Cyclostephanos tholiformis | reverse complement strand
TATGATGTGTGTACAATAAAATATCTTTGTAAATCCCCCCATCCAGTGCCCCCCATGCCCCCCACTTGTGTAAGGTGGCTCCTAGTACTTCTACATAATTGGGATTTCTATTAGTAATTTTATTGCTAGTAATTTTCCAAGTTACGGTAGTTTTAATTGGACTAGAGGGAGTAACACATATTTCTAATTTAAACCTTTTGTTGCTACTGGATCCTACAGTACTTTTGTACACATTATCCTATTCCAAGTCAGAATCACTAGAGTTGCTGTCTCCCTGGCAACTTTTCTTCTTTTTTGTGAACTTTTCTGGGCTTTTTTGGCGTTTTGTCAAGTTTTGAGAAACATTACATGATCTGCACAGAGGAATTAGAATTTCCTTTCTTACTGTGCAGCTGTGTTTCTGTCTTATGGCTGCTTTCCTGCTGAAACCCTGTTTAAGAGTTCCATCTTCCTCATACTTATGGCACTCACCGGTATTATGGGTTGTGTGCATGACCCATGTTTCTGACACAGTGTGCAGCTTTTCTGCCTTTTGTGGGACTCCAATCTAATTAGAATTTGTACCCTCACACTTACCTTTTCCGATGGCTTTCTCAGCGCTTTCATTCGCAGCCTTATCCTTGGCATTGGAATTTGCTACTACTTTTTCAACATTCTCAAGAACGTCCAATAGCTTCCTAACACTCTGGGGGAGTGAATCCTGCGTAAGATCATACTGATCCTGCCAAGACTTGGGACACATGCAAAGGAGAAGGTTTACTAGTTCATCAAAGACTTGAACAGGCTTAGTTGCAGCGGTTGCACAAGGGTTGTTGTAGGTGCAAGGTAGGTGCAAGAGATAGCTGTTGAGCTGTTCTACTTAGTTGCACATGTCGGATGTCGGTGTCGGCAATTTTGGGGCCCAAATGTTGTGTTGGCTGACATGTCGGCGACATGTCGGCATATACACTATGTAGGAACTAGTAATAGATGAAAAAAAACTAATAGTTTGCAAACACTAGAGCGCAGTAAGAGCCAGGATGCTATCAAAAAGAATAAAAACAATAGCCGCAACCTCGCCTTCTCTCTTGCCCTTGCCGCCATCCCGCCCTTGCCCCTGCCCTCCCTGCTTGCCCTTGCCCTTGCCCTTGCATGTCGCTGCCACTACTGCTGTTGCTGCCACTGTTGCTGACAGTTGCTGACAGTTGCTGACTGTTGCTGCACTGTTGCTGCACTGATGCATTGCCCTTGCCCTCGCCGATGGCAAAGGTGACGGCAATGGAGATGGAGACTGAGATGGCAATGGCGACGAAGGCATTGCCGTTGCCATTGCCATTGCCGTTGTCGCCGTTGCTGTCGCCATCATCGTTGCTGTTGCTGTCGTCATCTTTGTTGCCATTGCCATCACCGCTGCCGTCATCATTGCCGTGCCGCCGCCACCACCATCATGGCCAACATCGTGCTCCTTCTGCCGTTCTGCAGTCGCCACCGCCACCGCCACCGCCGCCACCATTGTCGCTGTCGCTCAGTGGCCACACAGTCGTTGCTGCTGCGGCCATCGTGCCGCTGCTGTCATCACGCATTTGCTGCCGCTGCCGTCATTGCGCAGTTGCCGTCGTCATGCCTCTGCGTCCATCTTGGTCACCGCCGCCGCTGAGCTGTTTCTGCCTCTGTCACGTATTTGATTGTTTTATGTGCCTCCACTGCCGCAATTGCGCTGCCGCCGCAGTCATGCAGTTGCTGTCGCTGCTGCAGCCCCGCAATCACCACCGCCACTGTTGTTGCACGGTAGCCGCTGCTGCCGCATTCCACTGCCATTGCAAAGTTGCCGTTAAAGGCAGAAGAGGGACGAGGGCAGAAGAGGGACAAGGGATGAGGGATGAGAGCATGATGGTGGGGTGAGGAGGCGGGTTCTCAACCCACCCTACTATCTACCTAGTGTTTAGCTCATTACTCGTGTCGTTGTGTTGGGGCCCTGTCGGCTGAATTTGCTGACATTGTTGTGTCGCGGCGACATGTCGCCGACATGTGCAACTAAGCTCACCTTCCTAGACGTAGGAGGGGATGTCGCCCTGATGACAATGGCCGTAGCACTGGCGCCGGCACCTGGCATTGTCGAGGTTTAAAAAAATCAACATTCAAACTTTAGATGGACAGTGGATGATGGATGACATGGCAGATGATGGTCTACGGACAAAAAGAAACAAAAATAGTAGACGGGCAAGTAGAGAGTTGTGTTGACAACTGCAGTTGAAAGCAGTTATACAGGTGGCAGGTGGCAGGCATCAGGCAACACAATGAGAGTGGCGGTTGACATAAAAGCAAGTTGAGATGACTGACGAGAGTAGGCAACAGATGAGGGAGGGGTGGATAAAAACAACGGCGGCAGCAACAGTGACAAAGACAGCAACAACAAACACAGCAATCAAACAGTGCATGGTATTGGCAACAGATGATGGATGATGGACAACGGACAACAATAATGATTAAGTTGTTGTTTACCCCCCCCTCTTGAATTCCTATGTACAATGTACCAAAATCCTACATGAAAGTTTGTTCCCGCCATTTCTGAAGGTACTTCCCTGACCATGGTGTCCACTGTTCTGTCAAAACAATGTCCCACTTTGAGATGGAACCGTGCCCCAATATTCTAGGGGCATCTTCCTCAAGTGCTTGGGAATGATTGTCATGCTTTTTATTTCTCACCTGGCTGTAGTTTGCCTTTTTCTAAATCTTAACAGCAGGAGGTGTTATTTCACTAGCGCTTGTGCTAGCAATACTGTGGTAGCCTCAATGACCCACTTAGAAGTGGAAACATGCTCCAATACTTTAGGAGCATCTTCCACAGGTGCCTGGTAACAGTTACTGTGCTTTTAATACTCCACATTCATTTAGTTTGGAAATTACAAGCCATAATAGAAGCTTGTAAAACACTAGATAAATTTTTTAACAGGACCCCACCAACACTTGGCTGCCCTAACGAAACACAAATTGTTGAAATTAAGTTTCAAAACTTAACATACATCTTTTTCATATGCAAACAATCATTTTTGCATACTTCAAAAGTCCATATACATCTTTTCTGGCTTATACAGATATGGCCAAAAATAGCATGTAAAATGGGCTAATTTGTTAGCACAAAACATTTCAATGTTTGGTGCACTTTACGGGTGGGTTCTGGTCATTTTTTTCTAACGAAACTTTCAGGGTATCATATTGGAGCATAGTAGAGCAGTTTAAAACATTCAAAAATGGTGTGGGTGCTTTTTGAAAATCACATTTTTTCACCGGACCCCCTAACTCCAATCAACCTGAAGATTATTCTGACAGCATACCATTCGCTCCATTTCTTCCGAAAAATGGAGGTGTTGGTATACAACATTTTTCAAAGAAAAATATGGTGAGTAAACATGCATATACTTTTAATATGATTCAAATATTACAAAAACACCCTCCAACCTGTCAAACCAACTGACCAACTGCCAACTGATGGTATGGTGCAAGCCAATGTGGGGCAAAAACTCGTAAAACATAACTTTTTATGAGTTTTTTACAGTGACCAATTTCGTGTTGGTGACACTACTTTTTTAGGTAAATCGATGCTTATTTGAAATCAATTGTTCAAACAATTACATGATAGTTTAACCCTCCCAACAAAGTATTCAGTTATATTACTCAACTCCTTCCGGTCTCATCGATATGTAACACCCCTAGTGTTAAATGGGGTCTTGATGTCACCTTGAGCTCCTTTTCAGCGGGTTGACAATGAAGACCGATTGCAATTATTGGCCACAATACTCACCCGATGACGGTGTCCAGTGGCTTCAATCGTAGCCCTGGACCCCCTCCATCAGGCAATACGCACAGTATCCTGCCGGTGCACCGCCATGGCAATCAAAATGGCCAGCAAATATGGTTTGCTTTTAATTGCTTTTTCCTCTGCATATGACCTCTCGTCTCTCATTGTCCGCCAGGGCAATACAGTGCGAATTCTTGCCCAATGGTGGTGTGCGTCACGTGCGTCCATTGGCGTAAGTGAAGCCCTGGATCCTTCAACGATTTCATCATACCTCACTCCTCCCAAAAAACGCGCGAACACTAACGAGCGCGCCATTTTTAAATATTGATTCCAACGCAGAAAGTGGATTCCAACAGAATCATCGATGTGGCCACCTCGATGACGATCAGACCCCTCCGACCACGCTCCCGCCGCACCCCCCATCCCTTCACCCACGCGACGATGATGTCCTCGATCAATTCCGTCGCAGCGGTCGTCCTTCTTTTGCAGGCGCTGGCGTCGGCGTCGGCATTCATGCCCCCGCCGAAAAATAGCCCCAGCATTAAGACCACGGACCTGAGCAAAAGCGGACTGGGGGGGTTCGATGTCATCGCCAAAACGAACAAGAAGTTCATCGAGGGTTCCGCGCCCATCCCAAAGGGCGGGGTCATCGGGGCCAAGAAGGTTGTTACAAGTCCCCCTCCAAAAAAGGTCACGGTGGTCGCACCTTCAAAGAAGGTCGCGGCGGTCGCACCTCCAAAGAAGGTCGCGGCGGTCGCATCTCCAAAGAAGGTCGCTGTCGTCACGAAGGGGGACATGAAGAATAACGTGGCGAGCGTCGGCAAGGATGCCAGGAAAGGCGCTAAAAGCCCGAGGAGCGCCGATGAAACATCTGATCCCACGAAAACGCCCTGGTCGACCATACTGCTGTCTTTTTTGATCCCGTGGAGGAATCCCAACAGCATCTTCCTCTACATGTTGCTCGCTGTTTCGATCCTGGGGAAAATGAACGAGCATCCCTAGTAATGGGCTGAAAAACCTCGGGCGCACGAGATTGAGTAGAGGCGTCAGAGTATGCGGTATGACGGGGGGAATGCGATGTATTATGTGGACAAAATTATTTGTCCATGTTATCCCCAAGGAGGGTACGATACCCTTGGATGATATCGGCTGTCATTAAGTCGTAATAGCTCCAGACGTTACATTGACTGTGTTTCTAATAATAATATATATATCCATATATAGAAGGATGGCACTCCATAACGCATGTCTAATTTGAGAAAACGAGAGAGCCGAGCAGAAGAGGGCAGAAGCGCAGTAATAATCTAGAGGGAAGAAATGCTCGATCAAGGTATTCTTACAAAAGGTTTAGCATGCTCATTGATATAATATGTGCGGTTATTATTCCTTAGAAAATCAAGTAAAGGGCTCTTAGCAGTATCCCCGCGATTCCCTGCCACATACTACTGGCATCGAAAATGGTGGGAAAAACAAGGTCGTCGGAAAGCGAATATTCTCGAGGGAAAAAAATCCTGCGTAGGCATCAGAATATCAGCTCGGCGGTGGTGCGCGCGGATGGGCTCTTCCGCGTATTGTATACATTGGGCGTGATCGAATCGGATCGGGGTGGCGGGACTTGATTGGATTAGAATAGGTCCGCGGCGACATTGACGGGGGAAATGGACGAACCGGATGCCGATTGGAGCTCGATGACGTCGGTGAGTTCATACTCGAACATCTTGGCCTCGTCCGCTATCGGTGCAAACTCGCTCATATCACTAGATGGAGTGGCATCGAGGATTTCCCCCGGCAGGACGATAGTCCTCGAGCACAGTTTCTTGAGACTACGACGGACCTCGACGATATCATCGCCCGCGACGTCCATGTGGGCATATTCTCCCCCCAAGCACTTCAGGCGGTTGATGAACGATCGACGGACGAATGGCGATATTATCGTCCGCTCGGTCCTTACGGTCCTGCAGTCGATGGCATTCATAATCGCGGCTAGCGCGAGCCTCGAGGGGGGGAAATTTCGACACAGATCCATGTCGTACACGGCCAATTCGATTTGATACCTCGCGACCTCGAAGACGGACCATCCCTTGCCAACGTTGTCGATGTCTCCCGCGACGTATTGACCGTATACGTCATCGTGCGACAGAGCGAGGGATAGGATCTTGGCGTATCTTAGGAGGAAATCCGTGGGGGTGGGCGGGTGGAGTCTCCACTGCAATTGTGCCAATAGGGACAGCTCCATCTCCTCGAGCATGCGGGGCAGGTACGTCCCGCGGGACAAGTTGCAAAAGTCCTCGGGGCTGATCCTCCTCGGCCTGCCCGCCTTCCTTGATGTCGACGACGATGGCTCATACGACGACGACTGGCACGGCGAGGAATCCGTCGCGACGCCATGTAGCTTGATGGCAACGTACAGGCTCGATAGCGCCAACTGGTGCGTCAGCTCGGCGAAAGATCGATCTTCGAGGTCGGACGATGCCGCCCAGTGCGCGGCCATGAATCGATCGAAGTAATTCATGCTGAGGTAGACGACCTCGCGATCGATTAGTAAATAGTCGACGCAGTCGTAGTTCCATTGGCAGACATTGCGCCTCATAGCATCGAGATTTTCGTCGTGATGATCCCCATCCGATGACAACTCCGTGCCAGTGGAGGCTACATCGGGAGGGGATGCGTACTCGACCTCCTTTATAAGAAGGGACATGAGCTCCTCACGAAGATTGGTCGCGGGCATGTCCTCAATGTCTTCCCAACCCATGTTGATGGTAAGGTGTTGCAAAAAATGATTTTTATGGATGAATGGGCAAGTCCGCCGTAAAATGAACAACACAATCAATGGCAGCTGATATGAATGGGAGTGACCCGTGGCTGTGTTGATGCTGGTCCGAATGAGGAGGAGATCATAGACCAGACGTCAGTATCGATGATGGATGGGCGGGTGGATACGATGAAAGATAAAAACATAATATGATACTAAGATGAGCAGCTTTCTCTTCCGTGGTGATACTGTGCTCCATCATCACTCTACATACCAAGATAAGTGTGCCCGAGAAAGTGCCGCATTACAGTCTTCATCGTCTAACTTTCATCGCGGGAACTGATACACTTGTATTTTGAAGAGAAGTACCTTCATTTGCACGTCTGTTGTTTGTGTCCTTTATGAAACGTGCGCTTTTTTATTAGTTTTTCACGTGACGTCCTCATCGATTTGTTTCGATTGGATCATTGCACTACATAGGACTTAATACATGGCAACTCCGATTGACGCCTTATTTCCCCGCTCTCCCACACGCAGAACATCATCTAATAACAACACATTAAAGTACCCCTTTCTGAGAGAGGTTTATTACACTACACGTCAGATGATTTTTGTTAGGGCGTTTCTTTTTTTCCCAATCTTGTTGCTTGTGATCATTTTTGGCGGGAGGCATACCTCCTTTTCCTACAGGACATGGACAGACACATGATTTTTAATTACCTAGGAGTATTATTAAATTTGGAAAATTGGGTTTCCGACATATTAGGTAGTTTGCTGGTGAGAGAAGTGAGCAGCCGTTGGGAGATGATCATATTTTATTTTTTTACCACACAAATAAATAATTCATCCTCTTGATTGAGAGATGATGGCGATGAGGCGCTATTAAGACATATGGTTCTTCGGCTGCAGACACAACAACACAGTAGTTTCACCATTTGAATTATTCTGTGCACAGTGTAAGGTGTCGCTCCAGTTAGTCAGTTACACCATGACCACCAAATACGCCGCCACCGTAACTTGGGGTAAAGAATGCATCGAGATCGAACTTGACCCATCGGCGGGCGTGTCCGGACTGAAATCCGAATTGCAGGCCCGGACGGGCGTGCCTCTGGATAGGATGAAGGTGATGGCCAAATCCAAGGGATTGTGGAAGGGGGTGCTCAAGGACGCGGAGGACCTGACGTCATTGAAATTCTCGGCCATCGCGCCGCCCGTCCAAATGCTCATGATGGGATCCGCGACGTTGCCCGTCGAGCCTGTTCGTAAAACCGTCTTCCTCGAGGACCTACCCCCCGAGGAGGCCGCGAGGATGGTCGAGCCGAGCGGACTCGTCAACCTTGGAAATACCTGTTACCTCAACAGCGTCGCGCAGTGCCTTCGCGTCATACCACCACTGCGCGATGGGCTGAAGCACTACTCCCCGAACATCGCGGGCGACAATCGTCAGGCCCAGATGCACGCCCTCCTCCTGAAATCGCTGTCGTCTACCCTCGACTCGCTCGATCGATCGCCCACGGCGATCTCTCCCCAGAATCTCGTAATGGCGACGAAGATGGCATTCCCCCAAATGGCACAGACGGGTCCCGGGGGTCATCCCATGCAGCAGGACGCAGAGGAATTCTACTCGAGCTTGATAGGCGCTGCCGCGACCGAACTGCGCGGTGAAGGAGCGATAAGGGCGGCATTCCACGGCGAAAAGTGCAGCAGCGAGGAGCTCAACGGTGCGACGAACGTCATCGACGCGGTGTTCGGGATGAGGATGGAGGAGACGCTTACGTGCGACGAGCTATCGTCGTCGACCGCGCATGATTCCACCGACGCCATGGAGACGGACGGTGTCGGGGTCGCATCTTCGTCGCTATCGGAGCCGCCGGTGATCACGCACGACCTACATCGCAAGCTGGTGTGCAACATCCAGGGCGGGTCCGACTCATCGTCGCAGGTGAATGTCACTCACATAGTCGAGGGGATACAACTCGCTCTCACCGGCAAGCTGGAGAAGTACTCCGAGATACTGGGGCGGGACGCTATGTGGACGCGATCGCAGAAGATCGCGCGGCTGCCGCCGTACCTGGTCGTGCAATTCGGACGATTCTACTGGAAGGCCACGCCGGACTCGCAGGACCACTCGGGGGTGAAGTGCAAGGTCATGAAGCCGGTGGGATTTCAGGGCGTGTTGGACGTTTACGATTTCTGCAGCGACAGACTTAAGAAGGCGCTCAAGGTAGCGCGGGACAAGGCCGCTAAGGAGGAGGAGGATCGGGTAGCCAAGAAATTGAAGGGCGAGGAGGACGCGAAGGATGGTGGGGATGAGGCCGCCGCCATGGAGACTGATGGGGCGAAGGAGGACGAGGAGGGCATTGACGATGAACTCAAGGCAGCGCTAGCCATGAGCGTCGAGCCTGAGCCGCAACCGCCCGTCGGACCGGGATTGCCATCGAACTTTCGGGGGCTGTACGAGCTGTTCGCGGTCGTCACGCACAAGGGACGGGACGCGGATGGCGGACATTACATGGGATGGGTCAAGGCCGACAATACCAATAGTAGCGACAACAACAAGCGAGATAAGATCGTCGACTCCGACGAGGAAAACGACGATTGGTACGTTTTCGATGACGACGAGGTCAGTCCGTGCAAGACGGAGGACATTTTGAAGCTGAAGGGGGGCGGGGACTGGCACATGAGCTACCTCAACTTCTATCGAGCCAAAAAATGAAAATGGAAGGTAAAGCAAATTTAATCATGGTAGAAAAAAATAACTCCTTTTCCCACACATGATATTGTGGCATAATTAGTGCATTGTCTAGAGGCTCTTACTCATCGGTAAAAGCAACATGATGATTCAAGAATGAAGGGATCCCCTACGCTCACGTATTATCATGAGGCAAATTGCGGATGATCCTTCACTCATACCTTCTAGGACACCAGAATGACGAGCAGTGAGGGAAGAAGATGCGGTTGAAATTTCTCCACGAGATCAGAAGAGTTTTTTGAACCAGGGAGTCGCATCTTCGTTGTTGGAGGTTTTGGAACCCTTCCCGACATTCTTGGTGACGGCCGGCTTACTGGCCGTTAAGCCGCTTTTAGCCACCGTGACCTTTTTTGGAGGGGGACTAGCAACAACCTTTTTGATCGCGGCCTTCTTGGATACGACGACCCCGCCCTTTGTGGTGGGTGCAGATATCTCGATGAACTTCTTATTCGTTTTGGCGATGAGATCGAACCCCCCCAGTCCGCTCTTGCTCAGATCCGAAGTCTTTATGCTGGGGCTATTTTTCGGCGGGGGGAAGAATGCCGACGCCGATGTCAGTGCCTGCAAAAGAAGGACGACCGCTGCGCCGCACTTGATCGAGAACATCTTTGTGTTGATTTGCTTGGTTGTGTGATATGGTGGAGATGGCGGGCGTGTGGGAGTGTGCATGCCGGTTACGAATATCACTGAGTCGGCAGAAATTTTGTGTACGATATGGTACGATAGTGTATCGTAGTCGAGTACAACCGTTATCTTCGAAACATGAGTCGCCTACCGGCAGTGTAGGAACTCGTCCGCCGGAGTAAATCCCGACGCTTCTCATGAAATACTATGTAATATGCAATCGCGATGGAAGATTATGAGTATGCGATCATTGCTGCTGACGTTGGCAGCAACCATCGTTGCGTGCGTCACGATCCAAATTAACATCCTCGCGACGATGTCGGACCGCGATGATGATTCCGAAGACGTCGTCTTTCAAAACAGTGGCTTTCGGAGAATTCTGGAGCGTTCTGTGGTCGCATCGTCCTCCGGGGCGGTGACCTCGTCGTCGTCGGACGTGACCGACGCAGGGGGGACGACTAAAAGAACGCCATCATCCGAACTCGATGTGAAGACTGATGGATCATCATCGACGAGAGGAAGTAGTCGGCGCCATGGTTCCTTGAGATACCATTATTATAAAGGCTGGGTCGCATCCGATCAAGAAGATTGGACGTGCGATGCGCAAAACGAACCAGATCTTCTTCCGGAGGGAGACATAACGAGGAGGGCATTTCACGCAGTCATCATAGGGGCGATGAAGGGTGGGACTCAGGCGTTGATGAAAGCCATCCTCTCCCATAAACGTATGATGAACGCGGGAATGCTACACGGAGAGCTGCACTTACTCAACAACAAGGGCATGATGAAAAACCTCAGGGAGTTCAAACACCCCCCTGACGGATCGAGTGTCATTCGTCGACGGCACCTGCGCGAGGGATTCGAATGGTTATTGAGGGCCCGTGACTTCGACTCGGAAGACGACATCGCCGCCGACGTCAATGCTGATAAATTGGGCATACACAGCGCCCCCGTCTACCTTTTCTCGGGTAGGAGCGTACCCGCCCGTTTGATGTGCGTGGCGCCCTGGTCGAGGGCAATAGCCATACTTCGCAATCCCATCGATCGGGCGTTCTCGCATTACAATTACGTGCACAAATATATCGAGTTACATGGGGAGACGCTCTTCAACGGTACGAGATTCGAGGATTTCATATACGGCGACATATGGTTGCTGAGAAAGACGGGGGTCCTACGCGATTGGCAAAGTGAAGCCGACTTCGAATCCTTCTCCGGGTCTGCGGAGGAATTCCGAGCGTGGGAGATGTATTTGAAACATTGGGAGCTTACAGGCCGCCCCCCAGGGATATGGGGACCTGTAGGCAGGGGACTATACGCGATACAGATCGAAATTTGGGTGGACGAAACGAATAAAATCAACAGGACCGACAATCTGCTCATCCTGGAATCGGAAGACTTCAGAGGAGATGGCGTCGGCATCTATCATCGGGTCGCCCAATATCTTGGTCTAGAGCGACAGAAGGCTAGTCGACACGTCGTCGGGAGAGAACATCACAGGACGGTTTACGTCCACGATGGCATGTCAGAGGAAATATACACATCGCTATACGAATTGTTCCGGCCGTACAACAAGCGACTTTACAAGCTTTTAGGCAAGTTGGGCGAGGACGATTGGGACGGCGTCTGGGATAAGCCTCGCGATGTCAGAAGAGAGGAAGGATGAAACAATAATTCGCATTCCTTAGAGTTTGCCGGAGATTTCATGTGTTTTTATATAACATCAAAGGATACCGACCTTGGTAACCTCGATCCTGCGTAATATTTTCCCGTCGTAGACCTTATCCAAACGACTGTCGCCGAAAGCCCTCGCCGCGTCTCGGAATACCCTACGCTGCGCCGCGAACACGCCGGATGTCAACGTCTCGAACTCTACGCTCCCCGTCGCCGTCGTCGTCGCGACTGCCTCGCCCCCCTCGGTCGTCCTGCTGACCGTGCCCGCGTCGGTGAGGGCCGGCACGTCCACCACCCTATCCAGGAATCCGTTCGCATCCTCCAAGACGCATCCGAAGACGGTATGGGATGCGTCCAATGACGTCGATCCGCCGCGCGTGGTTATCCCGAACGAAGGCGTCAGGTCAAGATTTCGATGTGTTAGAAGCCCCTTGAGGTTATGGGATAGGCGCGGAGTAGTGGTGGGATCGTCGCGGGAGGAGGGGGGGTCCGTCTTGTCCTCCAACCACAGCCGGGCTGGGAAGACCCTACCCGAATATTCTAATACTGTCCCGCCGGCCAATGTCGTCGCCTCCAGTCCGGGTATCTTTTGCGTTTTTTTTTTTGTTTTTTCGCGATCGGACGGCCAAAACGACGAATGAAGGCGAGGGAGAGTGAACGAATAAGTGAGCGGCATACCCTCATCCATCGATACTATTTCGAGTCCATCTCCCCGAAAAACGAAGGCAATAAAAAAAACTCACCGTCCCCCCGATCAGCAGTCCCGTGGATGCGTCCAACGTGGTGAATTTGCTCCTGGAATAGCTCGGTAAGGGACTATCGACATCATACGGGACGTCGACGTAATTTAGGAATTGCTTGACGTGATTCGGAGTAAAATCGCCGAACAATCCGAGAACGAGGGTGCCGTAGAACGGATCCTCGTCGACGACGGTCGTCGAGGATGACGTCGATGGGGGATCGCGAACGTAAAACGATCCGTCGGCTCTCGAAATTCGCACGTCCATGTAAATCCTGTGCGTCACTTTCGGGAGACTGTCGTTGACGACGACGGCGTTTTCGGCGGCGGCGCTCGACGACGATAGGAGGAGGGGGATGACGACGACGTCGCGGAGGAAGGATCGTCGTTCGACCGATGCAATCGTCGCCATCCCCCATCGGTCGGTTCGGCGCGAGGCTCCGAGTGCCATTGCCGTTGATGACGTCGTCGTGGTAGACTCTTCCGCGGCAGCAGTCATCATCCTCGTCGTCATCGTCGTCGACGACGACGATGACGAAAATGATGAGAATGATGACATCACTGCCGCTCCAGTTCCGACGCCATCAAGCCGTCGTCCGCCGCCGCCAACGACGACGATGAATACGATGTTGGCTGGATGAAAGGAATGGCCGAACGGGGCGATGGAATTGAGTAGCAACAGCAAAAGGACGATGGGACCATTCATGGCTCGGTTTCGCTTTTATTATGGCTCCATCATTCTACCTATTTCCATTATGGTACCGGTTCCTAGACAGTTGGGTGGGTACACTTTTTGTACCTAAAACCCTTGGTATCGGTGCTTCACCCCCCCAATCGACTGAATTAAGTCGATTTTGCGAAACGATTTTTTTTGGCGAAAAAGATGGCACAGAGAAAGTGGAGACAACCTTGAGCAAGGGCAAAACAAGAGCTTTCGAATGGTATATGGGTTGCCTAAGTAGATTTTAACCAGAACACTAACAAAATCTAGGTACAAGCTACATGGGACTCATTAGTCCCCCCAAAAAACTGACAGACTGACAATTATGAATGTCCTCATTCGGCCTCAAGGACATGGGCTGGAAGGCAGCGAGTGCACAGCCACTTAGATGGATCACAGACGCAATAGGTTCTGATGCGTTTTCCACATTTTCCCGAGCAGGCATACTGCTGGTACTGCTAGTCCCATCCAACCATTTTTGGGCATGGTCCAGAGCCCGACAAAGCTGATGAACCGAGGCATTGGCAGTGGTTTCCATGGTCTGCCCGTCCTGTTGAATCCACGGGTTGTTGATTAGCTGCCAAGCCAATCGTCTACGAAAAACCAAGAGTGTCGGGCATCCCTCAATGGTATCTTTTGCAAAGACAAAGTATCTCAGAGCGAGGAATGAGTTGATCTCCGAGATTGCCAAGATGAAGCTGAACACCCGACACTCCCACCTCGGAGTAACCCAAGTATCCTCAATTGATGGCAAGCCATGGCGCAGATTGTTATGATCGTCAACCGCATGGCGATAGTGGAAGTGCCAGTCAAATGGCCGGGGATACTGGAACGAGCGAAGCATGGTCTCGTTCCCCCGCTTCCAAGTACGAGAAGTTGTTTTGCATGACTCATCCGGAGTGTTCGGTCCACTCGTCGCCATCATTCTCATTACATAGTTGGGCTCCTTTATGCCCCTGAGAAAGTAGGGAATGCCATCCTGTGTCCCTGAGATGGCATCGACATCCCCCACATCCATATCAGCCCGATCAAACCTCACCTGCATAGCATCTCCAGGAACACCGACGGGCCAGCTCTGGCGCTTTTTTATCAGCGCACATGCAAACAACCCCATCTCTCGAAGCTTGATAATCCCCTTCAGAACACAAAAGCCCGAGTCCAATACAACATACTTTGCTGTGTGGAAATAGGATTTTAACATCCGCATCAGCAACCCCACTGTCTTTCCAAGATGTGAGTACTGGACATCCAACTCCGGAGGCGCATCCCTTCCTTCAACCATCTTGATCACAAAGAGGATGGTTGACAAGCCACAACACGCAGTGTGGTACTCATTCCCAAAAGGATGAGGCTTTCGTGGGCAAAAGATCCATCCGGGGCACGTCCATTGATTATGCCAGATGGACATAGACTCATCCAGGCACATGACCCATGCTGCGACAAACTTGGAGGCCATGTTCTCGTTCCAAGCCTTGATCATCTGCCGGACTTGCCAGAACTTGTCGCGAAAGGATGGAGCCGTGGCATCTGTGAAGACGAGATGTTCAGTAATTAATTTGAAGCGTTTCTTGCTCGTGTAATTTCTGAAATTATAAGGGCAGGGGCAATCCTCCTGGGGTCTCTGTATTGGCTCGTAGCACCAATACTCTTCGAGGGTCCAACCTTGCAGCGTCGACATGAGAAGACGCATGCTGAGGTATCACATGAGCTTTCCAAGCATGAGCAGGGGGGAATTCTCCTTCTCCATGCATTCCCTCATCTTTGCCAAGAGAACATTTTGTAGCCACACGAAGGGAAGGAAGTGGACAAAGGTCTCAAGGTATGTCTTGTTGTGAGGAGACCAGCCGTTCATGAATGACAGCTCCTCATATCCTCCCCCTGACATTGCCCGCCAATTGATGCCATCTCACCCCCATGACTGGCCACGATAAAGGCCATCTTGATTTGCTTCGATCGTGGGCTCACCTGGCTGGGGGACATTCTCGAGGAGAGCTTCATTGTCATCATCAACTTCGAAGCCTTTGGCATGCACCCAAGCAATATCATCAGCACGATTGCTGAAAATATTCTCGTTGATCGCTCGCCCTTCCTTGTCTGTAACGGCGGCAGCAGGAGTGCCATCGGCCTGCAAGGGCATTTCCCAGAAGCGATCAGCATGCCCCTCTGCTCGACAGGTCAGGGAAGAGGGGTGAGGTGAAATAAATCACCTCATAATTACTCTTGCCACAAGTAATATTACCCCGTCTCACTGCCACCAGATCAGTCACACGTTGATGTGGAGCAGGGTTCACAATCCGCTGCTTGACTTCTCTCAAAGGGCAAAGGTTCTTGATGAGCATGGAGCACCTGGTGCCCTCGTTGAGATGATGGGGTGCCAGTGTGTTGAGTTCCGTGTGTCAGAATTATGGATTCTGGGGAGAACAAGTTTTTCTATGATACGGTAATAGTATTCCTATGTTAAAATTTGGTGATTTGGTTGCCAACAACCCACAACTGACCTGTGACGATGATGAAAAATCAGCATAGTAGCATGGCGTGATGCAAAAATAACCATGATAACATTGGTTTATTCACGCCGCTGCTCATTCGGGGCAACTAGAAGTCATGGGCTACAGGAGGCTACCCTGGGTGCCGAAGGAGCCCCAGCGGATCATGCCGCAATATCCACCAGACGCATCGGCTGAATTCAGTCTCATAGACTGAATTCAGTCAAAGTGACTCCCGACCGATTCTGAAAACCGCTTGACGATAAAAAATAACCTTAACAAAGAAAGAGTTAAAAATTTTAAGTCAGAAATACCGTAGAAACCGGGGATTAAGAAACAGCTAATGTTGAAAGGTGTGACAGCTAAAT
>JALLPB010001201.1:0-10755 GCA_036939975.1 Cyclostephanos tholiformis | reverse complement strand
TGGTCATTTTATAGTGTACACATGTGTACATGTACAACAAAAACATGGTTTACGTCTACAAGTACGCAAAAGGGATACCCATCCGAAAAAAAAAATTCGCAATACGACACACATGGATGAAAAATACGAAAAAAATTGAATTGCGCACATGGGTACATGTGAACTTGCTCAAAGAAATCACAGCCTTATGTTTTTGGGAATGCTCCAATATTTACAGGAGGGTTTAGTGAACAACCCGCCATCAACGACTGCCAGACGGACAGCGTCGCGTCATCCATTAAAAAAAAACACACTCAGAGAGATGATAGTAGTAGTAGTATCTTTGGTAATACCACGAGCGCACATCATTCAACAACAACAACAAACAACAACAACAACAACAAAGAACTACTAGGTATGTCAGCAACCGACGACGGATCCGCTGTTGCTAAGA
This sequence comes from Cyclostephanos tholiformis, assembly GCA_036939975.1. Classification (NCBI taxonomy): domain Eukaryota; phylum Bacillariophyta; class Thalassiosirophyceae; order Thalassiosirales; family Thalassiosiraceae; genus Cyclostephanos; species Cyclostephanos tholiformis. Next base: position 10,322 of record JALLPB010001201.1, on the reverse strand, counting down.
AGAAGCGTAAGACGACGGCGAAGGGATATCGTCCATCGAGGGAGGAAACGGGTGAGTTTGTGTCCAACGATTGGGCCCACTTATATATATTCGTATATTCTTTGCTTGGCGGGGAGAGGGAAGGGTTAGGTGTAAAGGCGTCGAAATCGAGATGGACACCCCCCCCATCCCCCCCTCGTCGCTGCCGTCGCCGCCCATCGATGTCGATCCTAGAGTAATATTGCTTTCATTCACCCTCCCCATCCGTCGTATTTTTTGACCATCTCCCTCCATATCTCCCACGCTCTTATCGTCTAAAACCATTATTTCTCCCCTCTCGCCCCCGACTCATCGTTTCATTCTCCCTCCCTCCCCCCCCCCCCTCCCCCACCCCACCCCTCCCCCACGAACGAAAATCCAATCACGATAATGTTAATGATCGTACAGTCAACTTCGATCCGACCCGACTCGGCCTGCCTCCGAACTGGTCGCTAACGTCCTTCTCGTCCCTCAAGGGATGAGCTTGCAAGGTCCCGCAGCGCCAACTACAGTCGATGTTATCCGCCTGCGGATTGGGAGACGGTAATAACCTCGGCACGTCCGACGGTCGCATCGCGCTAGATTGCAGCGTGCGCAGGACGCGACAGGGACACGTCGTCATATCGACGACCGACTTCTTCTTCCCGTTGGTCGATTCGCCGTACCTGCAGGGACGCATAGGCGCGTGCAACGTATTAAGCGACCTGTACGCCGAGGGGGTGGGAGATTGCGACTACGTCCTCATGCTCCTCGCGGCCTGTCGGGACATGATCGAATCCGATAGGGCGATATGCACCAGGGAGATGGTCAGGGGATTCAACGACGCGTGTCTCGAGGCCGATACGATCGTTACCGGGGGACAGACGGTGTTGAATCCGTGGCCGGTCATAGGGGGCGTGGCGACGACCATATGCTCGGAGGGAGAGTACGTCCGAAGCGACGGGGCGAGGGTCGGGGACGTCGTGGTCCTGACGAAGCCGCTGGGTACGCAGGTGGCGGTGAACGTGTACGAGTGGAGGGTGGGCGATGCCCCGAGGTGGGGGGAAATCGCCAATCGCGGCGTGATATCGATCGACGAATCGATGGACATGATGCACGCGGCCTGTACTTCCATGTCGAGATTGAATCGAAACGCGGGATGCATCATGGTGAAACACGGCGCCCACGCGGCCACGGACGTTACCGGCTTCGGCCTCCTGGGTCACGCGCAGAATCTGATGGACAATCAGATCGAGGGCGTGGGGATGGAAATATACGCATTGCCTTGCATACGGAATACGTCGAGGGTGGAACGTAGCGGCATATTCGACTTTCGTCTGTTGAAGGGGTACAGCGCCGAGACGTCGGTGAGTCGGTTCGGCGCTTTGTGCGCGCTGTGTATTATCCATCTGTGCCTGTTCAGTGTCATATATATGCTTTGCAGCGAGCGGACCTTTTTTCCGATATCTGACGAAAAATATATCACTCTCCTCCGGCGGCGACAGGGGGGGTTGATGATATGCATGTCGGAGGCGGATGCTGTGTCGTACATGAGGGAGCTGGAGGAATTGGACGGCGAGCAGTCGTGGATAATCGGGAAAATTGTCGCGGATACCAAGAGGAAGGCGAGGATTGTGGAGGATGTGGAGATAATAGAGGTGGATTTGGAATAGGAAAGCTTGAAACGACTACGGGAGAAGGAGTGAGAGAGAGCGAGAGAGAGAGAGAGAGAACTCGATCCCCCCAGCACGGAATGACGAAGCAAGCCATTTCATACAAATGATTGTTCCCGATATCGTGGGGGGGGGGGGGGAGGACATCCAACCGTGTTTTTTTTGCATCATGGAAGGAGTAGCGATTTCGTTCGACGGAAGCGCTCCATTGGTCACGCATCGTTCTTTTCCCTCTTGGGTTGTATTAGCAGGCTAGTGATAGAAACCTCAAGTAGCATTTTCGCTTTAGCTATCGTAGTTTATCCAACAGCATTCTGCTGAAGCGGCAATGATTATCAGATTGTCTCAGAAACTATCCCCTCCTCAACTGGGTCGTCACTGTAATTTTCATACATGTATGATGGCTCTAAGTGAGTCAACGCCAATGAGAGAGACAGTGCGTCGTCACTAAAACCTTCGCACGAAGACTTTTCAGGCGCTGCAAATAAAACACTGTTCAGAGACCCATATTCCTGTTGAATGTTTTCCTTCTCCTCGAATGATGACAGAATCACTTTTCCGTCACCCTCTGTTTCGACTGAGGCCTCGTCCTTGTCATCAGGGACATCATTACTTACATCATCCGAAGACTCCTTTTGCTTAGCACGGCGTTTAGCCACTCTGGCAGCTTCTAGTTGCTTTTTCAAGCCACGTAGATAAAGGACTGAGAGATTGTCTATCAAAGTTGAAATTTCATTCCTGATGCGATCGATATCAGCCATGTCAAATTGAAAAGCTGGGCCCCTGGTGATCAGAGATGCGAATCTAGGCTTTTCATAATAGTCCGCATTCGTGAATCGTTGGTGCCTCATCGTGTACAAACTGTAGGCGTATCTACACACAAAAACGCCGCAATCGCACCCATTGTCTTGGTATGGAACTTGAATAAGAGTCATTGTTGACAGGAGAAAGGACATGAGGAAAAAGAAAAATACTTATTGAAATCGTAGATGAAAAATGTAGCAACACCTACTTTTCGGCGATACCAGTGGCAAACTTGACGTGTCAAAATGGTCACCCTTGCGTCCGACTTTTTCGTGTCCCAGTCGTTTCCATTCACAATTCAGCCAGCTGCGAATATGCCTCGCGTAAGTATATTTGCTATGCATGTTCAGTGAATCCAAAAATAAAATGCTATGCAAATATAATAGGACGGTTAAGAGTGGCATACAGAAGTTTCGTTTCAATGGAGAGCTGTAACACTTACAACGAGTGCTCTTCGTCAGTGCCTGTGTCCGCATCAAACCAGTTTGTAACTTTGCCAGGATTGACGACAACACAGAGCGACCAATGAAGATCTGCATTGACGGGGATGAACACAAGCTTCTTCTGAAACAGATTTATATTTTTCTTTCCAGTCCACGAAGCAACAGCTTTGGGCCCTTTTTCTTTCAAGGTGGTCATGAAGTGAGATGTGAAGAAGTGCACATTTGATTGTGATTGTTTTGATTCGCCTCTGCTAATCCTATTGAGGAAGGACGCAAGAGAGCATTATAGAAACTAAAATAGAACACAAGCAAGTCTGGGAATGAAAAAAATCTTACCAGCGCATCCAGAAGTCAACAAGCGTATCGTTGAGAAATTGGCCTGGACAAAGTCTTTCCTTGTCATCCTCTCGAATAGTTACGTAATGTGTCCTCGATGACTTTTTGATATCCTCAGCGACGGGGTCTCCATCCAATTGACTATGTGCACTTACTTCTGCTCCATCCAAACCAAGTAAGTCCCCGCCGAGTTCCTTCAAGCCAGAAGCTGCTGCAATCAACTCGGCTTCCGCACAATCGAATGGATAGACCAAGAGCAACTTGTTATCGGCATCGTCCTTCTTCTTGTTTCCCCCTGATCGCGTATTCCTAGCAATAGAGAGTCGTGCCGTCTTCTCTTTCCGATTGTCATCCAGCAGGGCTTTCGTGTATTTTTCAAGTTCATGAAATTCCATCTCAGACTCTTTCGTGCACCATACTCCTAGATCTGAATGCTGGCGCATCTGATCTAGCATCGCCTAACATGAATTGAAGTACAAAGGAGTTACTAATTATCTGATACCTTTTCACAAAGATACGAACAAAAACGTCAAGTTCTCACCCGGAAATCGTCATTGTCGCGAAATTCCACGGAGATGTATTGCTTTCCAGTAATTTGGTCGCTTTCTTCTTGGTCATAAGAACTAGTATATTTGATAAAGTTGTTTTTGTCCGTGGGAGTGATGCGGAAGGCAATGACAGTCATTGAATCATCAATATCATCACCCTCGGAAGTGGCATTGTCGTCTGCGATGTGATATTTGACCTCCTTTAATTCGTCGCTACTCCTGAGGTAAACACGGTGCTCGCTCATATTGCCTCTATCTTCAAATGAAAACTGGATGTACGGCTGAGGGGTTCCAAACTGAAATCCCAATGAGCATTTACTCTTGACAATCTTTTTCCCGATGGCGATACGAACAGCATCTATGGATGCCAAATCGCCAACGGCTCGCGTAGACCTCAATGAAGCTCGTCTTTCCGAAGCGACCTGCGAGGACTACGAATGATGCCTCAGATTAATTTGATACATGTTGCGGCACTTTGAGCGAAGAGAGCTTACCTCGGAAACATCATTCGAAGTATTATTAGAAGCATCAATCGAGGTGTCATCACCTTCGTCACTACTACTGTCAATTGTAATGACTCCACCATCGACTGCATTGGCTTTCGAGCTGCTCCTGGTTTTTCTTGTTATTTGGGGCGATGTGCTCGAGCCCTTTCTGAGTCTGCTATATTTAGTTGTCTGAGTCTCTGCGTTAGTGGAGTATTTATTCATGGACAAAGTGAGAATGGTACATTGGTATTTTTCACAAAGTAATTACTTCGTATAGAACTTCAATCAAACATGAATTGAAAAACGCACTTGGATGATTTGATGTTGAAATCCATTGGTCACTATCGTCACAATTCGTCAACATTCCTTGCTTTTTCATTTGATTTGTCAGACTATATGCTGGCTTCCCCCTTCTTTGCCTAGAATTATGTCTAAACTCGTTTCCATAATCAAATTCAGCTTTCCTGGATATGAGCCGATCAGGGTTGCGCATCGTCGACTTAGTCTCCCTAGTAGATGAGCACTCTGTGCTGTGAAAAGATTCAATCTCATCATCTCTCTTAGTGCCACGTAGGTGCGAATGTATGTCATCGATTCTTCGATTTTTGCTTCCAGAAGCTGCGAATCGATCGCAAGATATAAAGAGGCCATAGCGAAGTAACAGAACAAACGTGAGCGCAATGTACAAGATGAGCTCACGCGGAGTATTGTCGAGACTCACAGTCACTTTTGACATGGCTACCGTTCTTTTCTGGGTGCCTCCTCACGCCGAAATTCGATACAGTAGCATCTGGGGGAGTCGATTTTGTCGGTATTTCCTCAGAGTTCAATCGCCGTCCACAAGCCGCTATCGTCTTGTCCAGATCGTAATCGTCCTTGTCACTTTCATCCGAATTCCGATCGATGCTGTCATCCACGGCGACGGCGGCGAAGCGACTCTCATTTCGTGGACAGCGCACGACTTCGAGCGAATCCGGACGATGCATAGTCTTCCTCTTTCCCCCATGGCGGCCCCCTACTACATTCCTGGTCTTCTGTTCCAGAGCGGTGTCCGCGTTGGATTTCCTCCCCTCCTCCATCTGAGGATGGGAACAGCGCTCCGATGCAGCCTCCGCGTTCCTGCTACGATTCGTGGTCATGCTCCCCCCGCCAAGCTGCAATACCTTATCCATTGCACTGCCCATAGTCTGGGAAAACATTTTCTTGACCTTTTGGGGCGTTGTGTCCAAGAAGTCACGAAAGGCGGACGGCGACGATGATAACGGGGGACAACGATCGACCTCCTGCTGGGATCGGGCGGCGTCGAGCGGATCCTCCCCGTGCGCCGTTGCCGACGACGATGCACTGAATACGTCGACGATCGGCCTACTACTGCCAGTATCGCCATCCCGATCGCGTCCGTCGCGTCGTCCACCCCTCTCGCGCAGCATCCTCCACCCTCCATTCTTCGCGGGCGACAACAACGATGACGACAACGACGACTGTCCCGCCATGGCCGAACCCGCGTGCTTTTTACCGCGGTAGTTCCTCTTTCCGTCCTTCGTGCGCCGATTGTCGTCATTTTTCATATGGCCGTATCCATCGTCGTCGTCGTCGTCATCGGGTCCGCCGGCACCCAATCGTCGCAACACATCGCCAAAGTATCGTTCCATCTTGGGATCTGCGAATCCGTCGGTTCGCACGCCGTCGAAGGAGCTCCCCCGATCCACCCCTCCCCTCGCCGATGCGCTTTCGTCCAAGTCGATGACGTCGCGATTTTCGCAGTCCGAACGACGATACTGATCGTCTCTCGTCCTCTGGGATTTGGCGAGTAATCCCTTCGTCCGTTCCCTCCTTTCGTGCTCCCTCCTCTCCAGCTCCCTCCTCCTCGCCATCTCGTCGGTATGCCCCACATTGTGCCGTCCTCGACCCTTCCCCCTTGCAACGTCGCTGGCGTTGCCATCGGTGCTCAGGTCGCACTGGCTGAAGCGCGAGGAAACGCTCCCGTCGTCGTCATCATAATCGACGACGATGCGACGCTTGGAGGGTCGGGCGGTAGCGGGGGGCGGAACAGGAGGGGAGGGCGCCGTCGCCCCCCCATGACGGCCGTAGCGGTCCGCGGCGGTGGGGATATTGATTATGGTCCTCCGGGGCCTCTTCCTCGTCCTCCTCGCGAGGGTGATGTCGTTCTTTAGGTCCATTTTCGCATCATATAGCCATCATCCCTCGCCTGAAAACCGAGTGGTGACCGGGGGTGGTGGTGATGGAGGGAAAGGAGGGGAAGGGGGGGGGGGGGGGGGGCTTGATATTGATTTGGGTATGAGACGGCGAGTTAAGAGAGTCGCCGACGAAATGAAAAAAAAAGGCGAGGGGCCGAGAAACTCCGAGATTGGGAAAATGGGCCGAATCGACCAGGAACGTCGTCATTGGTAATGACGGAACAGGATGATGACGTCGTATGGCACGTGGGGAGGGAGGGATCCCGCCGATGATCCTTACCCCCCCTTTCCCATGCATCCCCTCCATCCCCCCTCACCTCCCTCCAACTGAAAATCCACATTCGCAACACTTATGGACGACTGACCTGCAATAACACACCCACGATATTATGTGCATGTTGTGGGCCGGAGACCAAAACGCGAGGGTTGAGTTGACGTGAATTTCGGCGGGACACAGACGTGCGCGACGCTGCTGATCTCCGAGATTCGCGATTATTTTGCGACGCTCCCGTCGGGGTGGCGATAAGACCACTTCCCGCCGAATTTCATTTGAAATTCTTTTGGTCTCTCTTTTAACAATAAGAGACTTGATTTAGATAATACAGAGCAACGAAAGTGAATTATGCATAAATACCTGGGCATCATTCCTTCAAACCAAATAATATCTCTCCAGTGTCATTAAAGCAAATGCCTAAGATGCGAATGACCAGACGATTTCTCACTGCTGCAGATCTTCACTAATTGCTCACTTGCCCCCGCCCTGATATGATGAACATCATTTAGGTATTTTCCTTTTGAAGGAGAGAGAGGAGGGGGGACAGGATGCATTTACAACTCTTTACCAGGTGGCGCAATAGTCGCTATCATGAACAAAAATCTGGGAAGCTTTTTTCATTGTTCGTACTATTCCTATCATTGCTTATGGTATGTATGTACAGGTCAACCTACAGCTACAGTATCAAAAAAATTAGAGAAACGAAAAATTGGAGTCTTTTTTAGCTATCTGGTCACAAAAAATAATGAACGCTGCCATAGATTCCAAATAGGAATAGTATGCAAAATGGTGTTTCTTCACATTTCATTATTTGTGTTCAATCATTTTCTATTCTTCTGAAAAATACCATTTCCTTCAGCATATTTATTTTGAATACTTAGCAGTGTGCAGTCCCAAACTGATAACATAGTAGGGAAAAAAAGAGTGTCTCAGCTTTCCAGCAGTATGTGAGTCAGAGATGTAAGACAATGTTTTCATAGGTAAAAGTACACACACATTCCCTAGACAATTTGTTGAATCCTCTAATGTCGTGTACCACCCCTGATCTTTGACAATCAGTGAAATTAGCATCACCACAATGCCCAATTTTTGACCAAGATTTTTGATCCAATGTTGCTCTCGGATGTGCGACCATTGTCCCATCCCTTGACAAATATACCTATGAACCTTGTCCCAATATGACACAGTGCCAGTATCAACAATGCACGATGAAAGGCATCACAGCCCCTTATTGTGTTCCGATGGAACTACACCACCATGTTGGAACTTATGCAGCACATATGGAAAAATGCCCATGTGTATGAGTGCATGTATGTTTCTTGGTCTTGTTCAGCCCAGTTAAATTCTTAAATTCAAAACTATGGACAGCAAGCTAAAACTTTGGCTTGTTGGAGGCATCAAGACTCAATGACATGAGAGCAAACAGACAGGACATGACCAAGACAAGACAATGAACTTAAACAAGCAGGACAGCATGGCCAGAACAAGACAAACAATGGCCATGCTCAGCTTTAAAATATGCTCATTAAAAAACCAACACATCAAATCAATTAGCACAACAATCAAGCTCATATTTTCTCCCATCTCTTACTCCGAAAGATTGTGATGAATCTCAGTTGTCTTGCCTTCTTAGTGTTTTATTTTGGCATTGCATTCTGTTCACACAATGATGGCAGCATTGGGTTTGTTGTGAATGGATTCCTTGTATTTATATAGGGTGGATAGAAAGGGGAGGGGGGGGGGGGGCTGATGGTGTTTCAGAAGAGAGACCTCCCTCATCAATGACCATTTGTGTTCAAGAAACCTATGTAATGCAAAACCAACACCATGGATCTCAGAGGTTTCATTAAAAAAAATAAGAAGGTCAACCAATCCCGTCTCTCTATTTCTTAAAAATGAATCAATTTTTGCGACCTAATTTTATCAGGATTTTATTCCGCCGATTTGCACTATCATGCCGAGCCAAATATTGCATTTTTTTTGATTCGGGATGCCACATCAATCTACCATGGTACATCTCGGCCGTGATCTCCTAATAATGGATCATCCTTCTCATTAATACCCAGCACAATAAACCTCTGGCTCAACTTGTCCAAAGTCCAATTCTATGCATTGGGGGACATGACATTCGGGCAGAACATGTGTATTAATATTTGAATTTTCAAGGGAAGGGAGCACTCTTAAGATGAATCATCTGCGTTGTGTGTGTGAAGGTGGGACATTTTGGATGGTGTGGGATCATCCGTATCGGTATAATCAAGTCGATTATAACAAAAGGTATGACATTGTATCCAGTTCTTCTATTCCCATCCAAATCTCCCCCACAAGTCTTACACTCCAACAGAGAGGAATATGATTTTCCTTTTCATATACTAAATGTAGAACTCGGGCTGGGTTGATCCATCTGAACCCTCCCCCGTCATGGACATATTCGTCTCTGGCATCCGTAGGTAGTCGTTCCTTGGCACTCGCGAGACATTTCTTTCGGTCACACGACATCCTCGATCGCTATTCTAGTCTCTTTCTCTCTCACGCACACGCACTCTCCGCGGTTGAATGCAAACATCCAAGTTCGAAATAACGCGACGTCATCATCTCGTCAAATGATGGTCCTCAGGCTCGGATAGTCCGCCAATACCTCCCTCATCGTTAGCGTCTCGTCCCGTTCCTCGGGCGTCCACAATATCTCGACGCCCCGGAGGCATTCGTCCGCCCTCGCGTCCGATGCGATCCGTGTCAACGCCGCCTCGACGTCGCCCAGGGAACCGATCCTCGACGGCATCGCCCGACAGGTGGCATCGCCGTCGATTAGCATGACGATCGTGATCACCGCCACGGTGGCGTCGGACGACGACGACGACGACGACGACGACGACCGGACGTCGTTGTCGTTCGTACCACGTCGACGTGGCGATCGTGATCCCGTACTCGCGCGATCATCGGCATCGTACTCGACGCCGCCGATGACCTCCCTCTGGAATTTCGACCTCTCGCGCATCGACGATGCGTCGTACTCCCTCGTCGCCGATCGAGAATCGACGTATCGCCTACCCCGAACGTTCGCCGCGACTATGTACGACTTACGACGCAATATCTCGAGGGCCACCTTCGACGTCAGGTCCTGCAATCCGACTCGACTGTCCGTGCGTGACGTTCGGGACATCCGATCGAGTGCGTACAGTATCGAATTCCGTTCGTCGTCCCTATTCGGCACGTTCATCGCGACGCAAAGTTCGATCACGGACGTTCCCGTTCCAAGTGCGCACGAATCCATTTTCGCGAACGATCCGATCGAGCCGCCGTGGCCCAAGTCGTTGTTGTTGCCGACGTTCGATAGGATCGCGGAAACGATGACGAATACGCCAAAAATTAGGAACAGTCCACCGAAGGACGGGCCGGCGGTGGATACGATCACCCCCCCCGACGGACGCGCGTAGTTGTAGTAAGGCGAGTAGAACGGCGAGTAGAACGGGCTTCCGGATCGAGTCCCGACGAACGAAGGATGGAGGGAAAAAAAAGAGGGAGTGTGGTTGTGTGTGTGTGTGGGGGGGGGGGGGGGGG
>JALLPB010001200.1:0-10778 GCA_036939975.1 Cyclostephanos tholiformis | reverse complement strand
GGGGGGGGGGGGGGGGGGGGGGGGGGGGGGGGGGGGGGGGGGGGGGGGGGGTGAGTGGATGGTCATGCGATCCGATTGGGACAAGCGCTCGCACGACCAGGACCTCTTCCTAAACGCGAACGAGACGGGACCGCACACGCCCGGTCCGACGGCCGAGGTCATCGAGTACCTCCTCACCAAGGACATCGTCGGCTGGGGCGGCCAGTGCATCGGTACCGATGCCGGACAGGCCGGGGGCATGATCCCGCCCCACCCGGCGCACAACCTCCTGCACAAGAACAACCGCTACGGCCTGGCCTCGCTCGCGAATCTGGACATGCTTCCACCCAAGGGCGCGATCCTCATCGCGTCGTCGCTGAAGATTCGGGGCGGTACCGGGTCGCCCATTCGGGCGTTGGCGCTGGTGCCGAGGCGGAGGGGCTGATGTCGGACGAATCACACCTCGGATAAGGCAAAAACAGGCAAGGACAATCCCGACGACCAACTTTTGTGACGCATCCAGAGTACGATAGTGCATGGAGAATTATTTAGTGACCTTTCACATTTTTTTTGTCGCAGCTGGGGTTTTTTCATCACATGGGCATTTCTAAAGTATCCCCACTATCTAAATCACTAGATTGCTAATCGAGGCCAGATAATGTAATCAGTAGAGTAGGATCGAAAAAAATGAGGCGTCGTCCGCTGACTTCATAATATTGTACAATACCCACATAGGATAAAAGAAAGCACGATGAATCATTACCACAAAAAGAGTGTCTTATTGATTTCCGATTAATTCTTCCGGGCGGCTGCGAGGCGAAACGATTGCATCTCATCCCACGTAAACATGCGAACGAATCTCGATACGCCCCTCTCTCTCAAGTAAGAAAAAAGAGGGTAAGACGGTCTCACCCCTACCCCCCCCCTCTAATGATAATATCATACCTCCACTACTTCTTCTTCTCGTTCTCCTCCTTCTTCTCATCGTCCCCCCCCCCGCCACCCTTGGCACCGAAGACCGTGCCGATGAGGTAATCCGCCGCCACCCTGGGATGGATCCTCACCCCGTCCGGTACGATGAGTCTATCGCGTCTCACAACGTCCTTCTGCCTCAGTCCACTGCATTCCACAAATATTTTCTCGGGTATAGCAACGTCCTCGTCCACGAGGCACTCGATCGTTCGATTCACCATCGATAAGAATCCGCCCCGTTTCATAGCCGGCGATTCCTCCTCGTTCACGCATCTCACGGGTATCTTGATAGGTTTCTTGGGATGATACCTAATGTAATTGAGACAGTACGCGAAATTTCCGACGGGATGCATCTGTAGGTCAGCGGGCACGACGAGGACGTTTACCAATCCCGGAACCGGCGTACGCGGCGGCGGTACCGGCAGACTCGGGGGAGGTATGGGAATTATTGCCATCTTCTCGTCGTCGACGGTATATTTATTCCTATCCCTCTTCTTCACTACGCGACTGCGATGGTGATCCAGGTGTGCCTCGTTCGCGTGGTATACCGTCAACGCGTACACCCTGTTGACGAAGCTGCCGTTGATCCCGTGATGGTACCGATCGAGCTCCCTTTGTATTTCGAACCAAGGCGTCTTGACCATGATCTTCGAGTCCGGATGTATCGAGAGTACGCCGCGCGTGGGATCCGATCCGTGCAACATCCCGGGTATGAGGGGGAAGTTCGGATCGTTAATACCAGGATTGCGCAACCGGTAACAATTGCGCGATCCCTCCTCCCGACCGGGCTCGCGGAGGTATGCCACGAGGGGACGGACGTTACGCTTCGTCAGGCCTTCGGGGAGAATGATGCCGCCACGGCCGTCGACTTCATCCTCCTCATCATCATCCTCCCCCTCCCCTTCCCGAGCCTCCGCCCCCTCGCCGGTACCGCGCACGATGATCCTGTCGGGCTCGTCCTCCCAATCCACAAAGTTTGCCGAGTACCAATCCCTCAATTCCTGGACATTGGATACTTGATCGGGCGTGACACCCGTAACGTACTTGTTCGGTTGCGCGCGCAGGGGGCGGGTGGGGCCGACGGCGGAGTAGGTACGGCGCTGACCTGGCTGCTGCTGCTGCTGCTGCTGCTGCTGCTGCCGCCGCCGTTGCTGTGGACCGAGTCCATGTTCCCGCGCGGCATAATGAGACGAAGGCAAAGACGATGACGATGAAAACGATGATGGAAGGATGCGAAGGTGACCGTCCCGCGAGAGGACGGAGCGGGCCGCATGACGCATAAGCTTAATTTGGGACGATGGTGCCATTTTTTGTTTCCTGAACCTAAAAATAAATAAGTCAGGCCTAAAAAATTAAAGCGTACGACGTACAGACATTTTCATTGAGGGGGTGGTGGTGAAAAGGATGGAATGAAAAGGGGTCGCGCGAACCTTGGAGTTACATGCCTTTCTTGCTCCCTTCGGTTCGACACAACTGAACTCCGGGGTGTCCAAGTTTTCGAAAAAGACTTATTTAACTCCCACGTACCTTGTGAGCCCGAGAAAGTTCTCAAAATTGACGTCATTGCGTGCTTCAGGCACTTCCGTGCTGTTCTCGCCCTGCTCGTCACTCTAAGACCAGCTAGGTAAGCCCAGTGCTCCTATCTTGGGGTGTGGCTTAGTTGTGCGTACCCGATTTTGGATATCGAACAGAGAAGCATCAAATAACCCAAAAACAAGACCATGGAGACAGGACGACGACGAGTAGCCCTTAGACTACGACGGCAACTGTTCGTCGCCTCGTCGTGCGCCCTTCTACTCGCGGCGAATTGCTGCGGTTGGACGGAGGCGGCGTCACAGGATGTGGTGGCGGCCACCCCAGCGGACCGCGTCTTAGGCGCGTCGTCGTCAATGGTCGTCCGCGAGTCGGGGTTGCGACGCGAATTGGCCTCTTCCTCCTCCGCCGCCGCCGGTAGCAACGAGAAAGGAGACGCCGGAGGCAACCATGTTGTCTCATTGCCGTCGGACTCTGGACGAGCGAGCGCCGATGACGCAGACCACAGCCATCTTCGATCGCTGTGGGTCAAGGATTTCTATGATTGGTTCTTTGATACAGAGAGAGTCACCCCTCCGCCAACGCCTACGCCCCTCGCTCCCACAATGGCTCCCTCGGCAACACCAACATCGGCATCACCCACGAATTCAATAACAAGAGACACTCCGACCTCAGCCCCCACGAATGCCCCCTTGGCCACACCGGCAACGCCATTACCTACTCCTGCAACCACAACAAAAGCTCCGACCTTAGCTCCCACAAATGCTCCTTCGGCGACACCATCAACGTCATCACCTACATTTGCAAAACCATCAACATTATCACCTACATCTGCTACTCCAACAAGGATCGACACCGATGCTCCTATACGCTCTCCCGCGACGAGCTCACCCAGTAGCCAGCCTGTGAGTTCTCCTGTGACGAGCTCACCAAGTAGCAAGCCATCGAGTTCTCCTATGACAAGCCCACCCAGTAGCCAGCCTGTGAGTTCTCCTCCGACGAGCTCACCCAGTAGCAAGCCATCGAGTTCTCCTATGACAAGCTCATCCAGTGGCCAGCCATCAAATTCTCCCACCACGGACTCGCCGACTACGGACTCTCCCACGGCCACTAGCGCTCCCTCAGCAACACCATCAACGTCATCACCTACCGCGGACTCTCCTTCAACTGATTCTCCCACCACAGACTCGCCGAACGCGGACTCAACACTATCAACGTCATCACCTACATCTGCTAAACTGACAAACATTGGTACTGATACGCTCCTTCAGCAGCACCATCAACGTCATCACCTACATCTGCCAAACTGACAAACATTGGCACTGACAATGACCCTTTAGCAAAATCAATGTTTGCACAACCTACATCTATAATTTGTTTTGATAACTCTGTTTAAGGGCTCAATTACATTAGTCACTTTCTCGAGCTATTACGATTGTTTTTTTTTTAGTCGCTATATTTTTCAAATCTATGGTAAATTTATATTGTTTTCTCTCTGACTTTGCGATATGTGAGGATTGCTGGTTTTTGAGTGGCGAGGTAGTTGAAGAGTTGTTGAAAGCATTGCATTGTATGTGTGGTTGGTTTTGCCTGCTTCGCCACAATTGCACTGAGGGGGGTGAGGATTGTGCTGTCAACCCCCCTGTCGTACCAAATGAATTTCCTGTTCATGGTTTGAATATGCTTCTTTCCTTTGTCCCCAACAGGATCAGATTCATCATACTCCACAAATTGCTGTTTGGTACCGTATTTTGGCACCATGTGGGGATACAGGGAATGCTGACAATTTGAGGGAACAACATTGTTGAACTGGCTTAGGGATGTGTTAAGGTAAGATTTTATAGACAATCGTACCATTTTGTTTGCATAATCCAAATTCAATTTGATCTTGACTAATTCCTTTTCCATTGGATCGACTTTGACGTCGTAGTATTTTTTGCGTGTGTTGATGAGATGATCTAGGTCAGCCTTTGTTAAATATTTGATGCCAAAATTGTCAACTATCAACACAATTGAGTTGGTCATGTTTTGTGCTTCCTAAGGGTGGGGACGAGGGGGTGTTTGAAGCAGCCTGCCTTGTTGAGGCATCCGTCGAGCTCATCATTGCTGTTGGAACCAGACTGAGGTAAGCCATACATGCCCCACACGACATTAAATATATCTATCTATCATACACCTTCTCATGTAGTTTGTACTCATTAATTATTTCTTTGGGAATGTCTGCCATGTTCACCCTGCCATAGATGGGGCATTTGAGTGGCATCATTAGGTAGAACTGGAAATGTCGGCTGTGGCAAATTTGGACATTTTCTTTGAAATAATGCTGTTGAGAAAAATCTTGATCAGCAGCAGATCTGCAGTAGGGGTCCCAACATCCTTGGGATAGTGAATGAGGTTGCTGCCAAGGGTAGCTCTGATGTGGTGGGAGTCCTCTTGTTCTGTTTGAATTGATGCCACAAAGTTGATGAAAGAGATATCTTTCAGTAAGGGGTTTGGTGGAAAAAATGTGACTTTTTCAAAATGCGTCCACACCATTTCTGAATGATTTAAATTGCTCTACTATGTTCCAATATGATATCCTGTATGTTTCAGTAGAAAAAATGATCAAAACCCACCCGTTAGGAGCACCAAATATTGAAATGTTTTGTGCTAACAAATTAGCCCATTTTAAATGCTATTTTGAGCAATATCTGTATAAGCCAGAGATGATGTATATGGACATTTGTGGTATGCAAAAATGCATATCTGTATATGCAAAAGGTGTATATTCAGTTTGATAACTTAATTCCAATGTTTTGTGGTTCATTAGGGCTTTCAAGCATTGGTTGGGTCCTGCTAACAATTTTTTTCATTTATCAAGTGTTTTTACAAACTTCTATTATGGCTTGTAATTTCCAAACTAAATGAATGTGGAGTATCAAAAGGATAGTGACTGTTACCAGGTGCCTGTGAAAGATGCTCCTAAAGTATTGGGGCATGTTTCCATCTCTAAGTGGGTCATTGAGGCTTCCACAATATTACTAGCACAAGGTAGTGAAATGACACCTCAAAAGGCAAACTACAGCCAGGTGAGACATAAAAAGCATGACGCCCATTCCCATGCACTTGAAGAAAATGCCCCTAGAATATTAGGGCATGGCTCCATCTCAAAGTGAGCCATTGTTGCAACAGAACAGGAGACACCATGGTCAGGGGAATACCTTCAGAAATGGTGGGAACAAAGTTTCACGTAGGAATTTGGTACATTGTACATAGAAATTCAAGAGGGAGGGGTAAACAACAACTTCATCATCATTGTTATCCATTGTCCATCATCTGCCATTTGTTGCCACCACCTCTTTTATGTTGTGTTTGATGTTGCTGTTGTTGTCATAGTTGCTGTCGCTGTTGTTGTCATCTGCCGCCAGTCATCTGCTGCCTGCTCTTGTTGGTCATCTCAACTTACTTAAATGTCAACTGTTGCTTTCATTGTGTTGTCCAACACCTGCCACCTGCCACCTGCCACCTGCCACCTGCCACCTGCGCAACTGCTTTCAACTGCAGTTTTTGATGAAACTTGTATCTACCTCCCTGAGCTAATGGACCAAATTCATTTACACCTGCTTTTGACCATATTGCCTTGTGGTTTGGGTCACAGAGTAATTGCCAATACTCAAGCATCTTGCCAGTGTTGTGGTCAAGGACAGGTGTGGTATACTCGAATCACCATTGGATGATGTGGTCCACACTTAATTGACCAAATGACGGTGGTGTCTGTTGCCTGCACTTAGCAATATCTGCAATAGACTCTGACAAATAAATCGTTGGATGCTTGAGGATAAGTGGCAGTGGTGATGATTCAACAATCAACTGGGGTGGCATGTGTCTGCCATTTGGTTGCTCTTTGTTGGCATTGAGGTTAAATTGCACCCTTGGAGACGTGTTGGTCTGCACCTGTGGTGGAGTAATGGTGAGTGGCTCAGTGTTCTCCTGCACCCTTGATTGACATGCCATTACTTTCAGCGTCAATGTAATTGTCATCTAACTTGACTGCCACCATAATGTACTTGTGTCCTTGGGTGGAGTTGATTGAGAAGCAGCCGGTTCGATCGGTGTACATTGCCTTCTAGGTGGTGTCAAAAACACAAAAGTAAATTGCCTTGTGTTTTATACCTTGTGTTGGTGGTGGAATTGCTAGCATCTCAAGCATTGCATCCTCATCAATGACTTTTGTTGATTATACACCCTGCTTTGTCTGTTTCATGTGGCCTTTCTGAGTTTCATTGCATTCATGTCAGTCCAGGGAAAGCAACAAGGTTCTGTTGGCAAATGGTGGTGAGTGGTGTTGCCTTGTTCTTGGGAAAACCATTTGCAAAGTGCAGGAATCTAACAACTTCTCTTGTTGATGGTAACTTGTATGCATTCATGGCTTTCTTCTCTGTAAGAGGTACAGTCCATGATCCTCTTTTTTCTCATCCCCCTTGGAGCTATGGTTGTTTTGTTGTGACAAATTTGAAGCTGGCATTGTCATAGATGGTGACTCCTTGAAGGTGAGAATGGAAAATTTTTGTGTAGCCCTGGTCTGCCAATTGTTTGACACTCATCAGCACCTTCATGGATAATCCAGGTACGATGATTGCTTCTTGGGCTCCAGCCTTCAGCTGCCTGAGAGGCGCAAGGCCAGGCATGGTAGCTTGCATGATATGTCTGCTGGCCATTGAGATAGTTTTGGAGGATAGTCCAGTGAGTTCAAGTCTGTCCATTGATTGAATGAAATTGCTTGTTGCACCCAAATCTAACATGGTCTCTCTAATGGTATCATTGCTGGCTTGCATTTTGGCATGACAAATGTGCTTGAGAGTTTTCCTTCTCATGAGGTACCGTGTCCAGCAGAGGGAAAGTATTGATGAGGGCTTGGGTCCATCCATTTCTTTCTGGACGCTTAATCTGGCATGTTGGTTTTGACTGGGGGGAGAGATGAGCCCAGTGGCAACCAGGAAAGGGAAACAAATTGTGATTTTATTGATATTGACTTTACCTGGCTGCCACTGTTTGATGGGCTCATCCTCCACACACCATCAAGCGCTCTTGGCCAATTTCCAGTTCTCCAGCCTGGCAGACTTGTTGGTGAGTTCCCAGCACTTGTTGTGGTTGTGATGTTTCTTGTTGCAGTGGGGACATTCTTTGCAAGGCAAGGGTTGGTGGAAGCCTGGTGGGGTGGTGGCAATGGATGTGGTGCCAGCAGGGTGCATGGAGGGGAGCAGTTTCTCGAACATGCTCATCGTGTTCTTCATTTGCTGCTCATTATTTTGATCGTTTTGCACATTTGCCAGCTTGGCAATGACCGTTGCTTGTACCTTGTCATCCAAAATTTTATTGCCTGTTTGCCACATTTGCTATGCCTTTTCCAAATGATCTGGCAGTCAACCTGTTGCACTTGATCTGCTTGGTGTATTCATTCTGTATATACACCCATAAGTTGGTGAAAGTTTTGTTGGCCTGTGGCTTGGTGCGCCACTCCTGCATTGTGGCATCAAATTGACCACTAACTTGGATAGTCAAGACCACATACAAGACACACAATTCAGGTTGCTTTGGAATGGAATGGTGTTCAAACTGATGCTTGTATTTGTCAGTTTTTACAAACACAGAAACGGTGCTTCCACTTTGCTCATGGCTCCAATATTTTAGTGCTGAGGTCTGAATTCACCATGTCATCCAAAAATGCCTCTGGCAGTGCAAAGTAGCTCAAATATTTCAAATAGTTTGATGCTTGGTATGCAATCATTCCTCATCCACAGCATTCACAATGGCTTGGCGTGCCCATGGTTTGCATGTCATGTAATTTTCAATGTTTTTCATTTTTGCTCTTGGCACTGTCCTTCTCATGAGTCTTCATGTTGCCGCTTGCAGTTGCTGGGTATGCTCCAGGGTGGGTTGGTTTCACAAAGTTTTGGCCTGGCAATAAAACAATGTAAGTTGCATCAGGAATCACAATCTGATGTGTCCTAGCATGCCTCCTCCATTAGTTGTTGAAATGGTAACTAGTGCAGCGGTCAATTGCTTGTGAGATTGTTGATGTCATTATCCATTGGTTGCCTTTCAATCTTGGTGATTTTGAATGCTTTGAGAGCATCCAATACATCTTGTAAGATTCTCATGCTTGATTGGTTCATTCAATTGCCTTTGACAGATTAGTTACAACTGCTAGACAGTGGCAAAGGGATCAGATTTTGTAAATAGGTCATAACTAACTAATGAGCTATTTCTGAATCTTCATCACTTTGAAAACTGCAAAAACTCAAAATCAAAACCTGGGAATCAAAATTTCCAGTCCTTTGTGATGTCTCTACTGGCTATGTGAGTGTATGTAAGATGCATGTCTAACAAAGAAGTGAGCATTAATAACTTTTAGTCTGCTGAATTTAAATCAATAAAATCCAATTAACCTGATGATCGGCATATGATACACTCCCCTATGCCTTTTTGATATTCAATTTAATAAAGTGGATTGATTCATAGATCAATCATTACCTTGGATGATAAAGAGTGATGCGGTGAATCAAAACAACATCCTCATATGAACTGCATTGAATTTTGACAGTCCAGTGTGCAAAAAAATGCTTGATGCAATAAGGACCTCTAGCATGAGTTGACAGTGAAATCTTCAGATTCTTGCATTGTTTGTAGGGTTTGAAAATGATGAGGACCTTGTCTCCAGCCTTATATTTGTGTTCCAATTGTATTTTATTCTCTCGCACATTGGTTTTAATTGCTTGCCTTGTGCAAAGCACTTTCAATCATTCCCAATTGATGATGTATTTCTGTCAAAAAATCAAATCATATCCAAAGGCAAGCTGCGCTGGTGAAGACAATTGATCTGATGCTTTTTGAATGCTTTCCATACTTAGTTTGTTTCTGCATTGCTTCGTCTAATGACTGAGCGGCCACAATTCATCACATGTCCAGTGCATAATTGTTGTTTTGTTTATGGTCTAGGTTTCGGACGAGAAGAAGTATCCCATTCAATTTGATGTCCTGGTTGATTGCTACATTGTCATCTGCCATAGGAAGTCATCTCAAGCTGTCTGCAGCAATGTTGTCAGTTTCTTTTATGGAACAAATGCCGGTTGGAACTCAGAATTGAGAAAAATTTGTGTGCATTGCTCCCATAGAGATGATCTGTGTGGATCAAATTTCACAGCCCCGGATGATTTGTGCAAAGAGCTGGCATGCTTTGACTTCCAGAGGTAGTTCATGGCTGGTCATTGCATATTTGAGCTGTGCTTTGTTTAACCTCCATGAAAATGTGCTGACAATTTTTCTTTCTTGCTCTAGCACTGCTCTCATTGCATACATGCTACTTGCATCTGGATAAATATCAAATGGACAGTTTGGGTTCAGGTATTCTAGCACCACCACAATAAGTGCCTTAACCTTTTCAAATGCAGATTGTTGCTCTTTGCCCCAATAAACCTTAACATCCTCTTCATTAAGTGATTGATGGGTTTGCAAATTTTGGCCTATTGCAGGATATGATTTTTGATGAAAATAATCATCCGGAGAAATCCATGGACTTATTTAATGTTCGTGGGTTGATTGATGCGTAAAATTGCGCTGACCTGTAAAGCAAGTGGCTTATAGCTGGTGTGGTCAAGCTCAAAGCCAAAGTACTTGAATGACTCCTGGCAAAATTGATTCTTGTTGGCACTGACCTGCATCCCACTTGTCCTGATTAATTGCAGAATCTTGCCCAGAATCAAGAGATGTTCCTTAAATGTCAACCCCATGAAATAGATATTGATGTCGATGTACAGGAAGGGTTGTCATTCCTTTATTTTGGCAAAAAGGTTGACCATTAAGACTGAAAAAAGTCCAATGCTGGCATATTGGTAGAGTTTAACACTTGTGAGTGCCAAATGGCATGACAATTGTCAATATTATTTGGCCTCGTTGTCAAGGGGTATTGATGGGTATCCCATTTTTAAATCAAGACTTGTTACGTGAATGAACCCCTTAATTGATGTCAATATCTCCCCTGTCATCCAGAGAGGATAGTCTTGTCAAAAAATATTTTGATTGATGCATCTGAAGTCAATGACAAATCATACACTCCCATTTTTCTTAGGGGTGCCAAGTGCTGGAAATGCCCATTCTTGCTTCTCAAACTCTTCTGGAGTGAGATGGTGAAGTGCTCCAATCAAACACTATTGGATGAGCTCATGTTCCATCATCTCTCTATTCCTTAGAGGGATTGGATTGACATGAGCCCAGAAGTTCACTGTAACTTGTGTAACTATTGTTACACCTTAGGC
>JALLPB010001199.1:0-10774 GCA_036939975.1 Cyclostephanos tholiformis | reverse complement strand
ATAAGCTCATAATTTCTCTTTCCTATCCAACGTTACATGTGTTTTCCTACTCTCGTTAGAAAACACCCACACAAGAAACCCGTCCTCACAAGAACAACGCTTAGGACAAGCTCTAACGTTTGATGCGTTAACATCATTAGTTGTAATGTTCTTGCGTAGACCAGGTGACTAACGCGTTAATGCTTTTTGGGAGCCTGCCCGGCACCTTTGATTCAAGCGTAACTCCCAACACGATCATCGATCATCGTCGTGCGGGAGCTCTTCAACCGATTACAACGTGAACCTTTGCCAAGCATCTTTCCAATCCCCCCCTCAACCACCTAAACCTAATATACTCTCCCATCGAACCAGCCGCGATATTAAATTGATTAGAACACATGGTATGAAAAGAACCCAAAATGTTAAGAATGCAGCCCCAACCGCATCTGAGCTCATTAGTAGTGGTGTATGAATCATAATCATAACACCGGTGAAGATGGCAAAGCCCACTATTAAAGCAAACCAAAACCACACATGGCAAGTGAAACAGAGAACACTCATCGTCATTGCTTGCTGTTGATGTTCTTGCGAATATCCCTGTTCGGCTTCAGCTGCTGATGCTGCCCATTCAATACTACCTGTCATGTCGTACAATCGACGTTTTTGCGGATCTGACAACACCTCGTATGCGTATTCTATGGCCTTGAACGCCTCTTCTGCATATGGGGCCAAATTCTTATCTGGATGCAACTGCAATGCCAACTGATGATACGCTCTCTTGATTTCGGATTCTTTGGCACTTGTTGTTCCTGAAACACCCAATACCTGATAATGAGCCCACCGTCCACCGGCCGCATTTGTCGCCCAGACTGATGCGACAATGGATGATTCTTTTTCGGTGTAGGATTGTCCGTTGGTGCCAACCATCTTTGACGATGTCTCTGGGAAGGTGGCTTCAGGATTATCGATATCTGGTCTTGACGGCGACATGCCATCGACTCCGCCGTCCCTACCATTCTCTCCATCACGCACGGGTTCTGGTCTCAAAGATGACGATGATGTTCTATCGACTCCAATGTTGTTAACGACATCCTATCCGACGAGAATATCAAATTCCTCTCGGGCAGGGGTGACTTTGAGATTGCTGTTATCTGATTGCGTGGACGATGACGACATTCTATTGACACTGTTGTCGTTGTCGTTGTGGTTCTTTCTATCTTGTGCGGGTGTCCCCAACGGCGATTCCAAGGTCTCCGTAGCCATGGTTGGGATTTATAGACTGGTTTAATCGTGCTGCTCGTCGGAGTGAGCTCTTCAGCGCGACTGGGTTCGCCGAGATTTTGGACTTTCGCTGGAAAAGGAGGCCGGGGTTGAGCAGGTCGTGATTATGTGGTCAGGGAGCAAAGGATAACGATGCCCTTGTAAGTTCTCAGGAGGGCTGAGGGAGGGTACGCTTCGGCGAGCGCGTTCGTGAGTTGACGACGTCGTTCTGTTAAGCCGTCTGTTGTGGGCTGCCCTTAAACTTTCTTGACCTAATCAATCTCTATCTTAATACTTATCATCCATGAGGATGAGCAGCTCAACTCGCCATGGTTGCGTGGTCGTGGACAAGAATCGTGCAAGATTTTGTGACTCCCGCCAAATATCTAGATTTTGTGGGATTCTCTTGGGCCACAAAATAATTGAAAGGGTAGTGGTGTCTCAACCAACCGAACAGACAGACAGAGGAAAACTCCGAAGCAGCCCCGCCCCCCGCCCCCCCACCGTAGCTCAGCCCACAGCTAGAGAGTAATAAAAACTCCTGAATATTTATTTCATTAACCCCATGGGCGCCAAGGACCAATTTGACGACGAAGATCTCAACGCATCATTTTATGGCGGAGATACTTTCGACGACATGATCGCTAAGGTGACTGATTCGACAACGATTGTGGACGATCTGTTGGGACAGTTGGAGCCCACGAAGCGCAAGAAGGACGCGAACGACGACGACGCAGTCGTCCGCCGAGAATCATCCTCGGATGGGGGGGATATGGGGGACGACGCTTCTCTCGATAGTAGCGACATAAGCGGGGAGAGCACCATTAGCGTGGTGAGCGCGACGGCAATGAAGTACCAAGCCCCGCCGCTCCTGAACGACGATGAGTCGACCATCGACATGCGTCCTCCCGCGCCGGAAGTTTCGACTGTTTCGAGCTACGTGGACCAGTTGAATCAGCACGAACAGAGCAAGGCCAAGCTCGTCAAAGCAGGCATATGTGCAGCATGCATCGCAGTAATCGTGGGAGTGGCGCTAGCGGTATTTGCCGCCACTGGAAACAAGGTCGAGGGGGGCATCAGCTCTCAAGTTACTGTATCATCTGGATTGCCTTCTCCCGTGAATCAAAATCCGTCATCTGCTCCAATAATGATCGCGGTAGATGCATTTCCAATGGATTCCATCCATCTGATACAATTGACGTTACAAAACTTACCCGACGGACCACTTCCTCCTGATTATCGAGCATCAATTGTAAGCTTCATTGAGGTATTGTTGGTTGAGTGTCTTGGGGATTCAATTTTTGAATTACTTGATGTTGCCGATGTGGGGGGAGGCGGTGGCACCAGTCGCAGTCTCGTATTATCACGGCGATTGAATTTTAATTTACAGCTTCGTATTGTCGTGAGGGGGCCCTCGAATTATTCAGAAGACGACGTGCGATCGTACGTCATGGATGTCATCAAAGCCCGGTCAGATGATATTGTCTCCTATTTGGAAGCACTCGATTCGGATACATTCGAATACGTCGCTGTTTCCGTGGGTACGTTTGACATCACAGGTCTTGTGGTCTCTCCACAAACCGAAGTGCCAACGGCAAGACGAACCACAGAACCGACGGTTTCACCATCCAAAGTGCCAACAGCAGAACCAACGATAGAAGTGAGCTTAAGTACGCCGTCACCATCGTTATCTCCCGAAACAGACCTACCAACCACGAACACCCCATCGTTATCTCCCAAAACAGACCTACCAACCACGAACACCCCAGTTACTAAATCGCCGACAAAGAAACCATCTCTACGACCTACACGTAATCCAATTCCACGAACAATACCCGGGCCAACCCCTACACCATTGCAAATGGACGGATCAATGATTTCACCATACGGAACAGCCACAGAACCAGTCGGTAGTCCAACAACCCCATCCAATGGCTCAGTGAACCAGGGGCCAGTGATAGCTCCTGTCTCCGCTGGTCCATCCAATGGCTATTTTTGTGCAAAGACTTCGTACACAGAAAATTGGAATATACTGTTAGAATTCAACTGTGAACTTCAATGTCCTTCGATGTCTCATCTTGATTGTCCAGGAGGGCATCAGTGTAGCCTTTCAGAATATTGTGGCACCCATCGAGGTTGAAAAACGCACACCTGTGTATTAGATACACTTATGTAAAAATAGACAACGCTTGACCAAGAAAAGTTTCTTTCATTCTTCGCCTATTATATGTAGAAAAACACGGAAGCAGGGAGAGCGGAAGTGGTTTTTGTTCTTACGTGCAATGATGTACTATTCCTATGTATAGAGTAACAAAAAGCGTGGTGCATTGGTAACAGGCACCCCCATCAATTGTTATGTTAGATGTAGAGACACTAACAATCAAATACAAACTTGAGAAAGTCTGTATAAATATTTCTCCTTGTTGGTCAGCGTACCTGGTCAATAGTGACCTTTCAGTCTGTACCTTAGAGGTAGGTAAAAGGCCCCAAAATCAACCCAATCAAGAAAACTAAGGAATGCTGAAGGTCAGACTTGCCAAGAGGATCACAACGGTGTGCTATTATTGAAAATCGGCCAAAAACTTGCAGAGCTAGAGTACATATAGTTAAATTCATGTGATAAAATTGCCCTAATTATTATTACTACACGCATTAAACCCCACCCAATGCATGCCTACTTGGTATTCATGGTCACCGAAGCATCCTTTTCTTCTAGAATATCGAACACACGTAGCTTGATCCTTTTTTCCTGGTGGAAAATGGGCCAGCACTTGAGGCAAAGATGCACCCCGCATTACTCGCATTGCATGACATGTGCATGTGAACCAGATGGCTTGACATTTGCCCCCTCCGCCGTGTGCCCAACGATGGAGCTGGCAGGCAGCATTCATTGACAGAGGAGGGAAAGGCATGTGAGTTCTAGTCTCGTGGTCAAGCCTACCCTTTAGCCAGCCTCAAGTCAGAGGGAGTGACATACTGTCGACTCTCGGTGCTTTTTTCTTTGGCAAGTCAGATGTGTTGGCCCACTTAGTCGTGAAGCCTGTGGTGTCATCATTCTTGCTGAAAGGCCCCTTCCATCTCGGCCAATACTCCGGGTCCAAATGAGCATATCCAATAGCCTCATTCCAGTTGTGATGGCTCCACGGAACCGGTACCCCCTTCAGCTCACAATACCGCTTCATTGGCACGTACGCATTTACCATCAAAACCTTGTAAGGCCACAAAACAATGCTCACCACCAGTTGTTATTCCTTTGAAAGCGCATGATCCAATAAACGAGCCTCAGCTGATCTGCAATGTCATTATCATTCATTTGATAATTGTAATCATGCGACAGGGACCAGTGAAGAAATGTGAAGTTGACATTGGACTTCAGGCTTGATGGCCAAACCGTCTTCTTCACAGGCTCCCACGAGACCTTCTTACACTTGGACAAGATTGTGAAGAACGGCTTTTGGTCGTAGCACAATGCTACCACCAAATTGGAAGACATGCTGTCATTCATGAGCCTCGCTGCCTTCACCGTACCCCGTGCTGCGTCGGCGTGCTTGCCAAGCTTCTCCTCCTGCATGACGCATGGTGGGCAACCATGACCACTCTTCCTTAGAATGCCGTGGACAAAAACAGGCTTGGGCAACGAGTAAGCAGCACAAGCAAGTTTTACAGAATTAAACAGGTTGTCCATTGTACAACAATAATAGCTCTCAGGCAAGTTACCAAACATGTGGAGTGGGCGGCAGTGCATCGGACAAAATCCCTGGGCCAGGAGCTCAGGGTTGCTCGGCTCGTTACAAAATAAAAGTCCCACAAGTACCAATCATCTGCAATGCAATCCTCCTGCAAGCCATCACCCAACCGCTTGAACTTCCCACAGCGGACTTTATACTCCAACTTCCCCTGCATCTTGCAGGACTGCTTGTCAGTCGAGAACTCCTTCCCCAACGCCCATGCCTCCTTCCAAATGTAATGAAGCCATCAAAAGAGCTCGTCAACCTTGAAGTTTGGGCATTGCTTCTTCGAGGTGCCATCATGAGGGGATCCTGGGTGGTGAAGAAGTGCCGGAATGATTGGTGCTTCTGTTGCCATCCAGGACCAATAACAACTGCAATCCGGTCGTTGCCGTGGGTGGGCTGATGCTCTTGGTCCTGCATCTTCTGGACAAGCTGTGGACTTGGGGCGAGTCCATCGATGATGTAGACAGCGAGCATCTGCATGATGTCCTCATTCTTGAAGGGCTTGAACTTGCCCGTGAAGATGTGGCTGGGGTCCCCGGCTTTGCACAGCATTGCCTTGGCATTTGAATACCCCGTCCAATTAGACACGGCAAACTTGGTGGTCTGGTCACCCTTGACATTCACAGCAGCAGCATCCTCATGATTCATATCGGGGGTCATTGGCATGAACGCTGTGAACCAATCCATTGGATGAATTGCCTCATCGAGGCCATACCGCTGGAGGAAGTCGATGTTTGGACCGCCAAGGACCCTCGGCTCGATATTGGTGACCATGTGTTGCCTCATTGGTGTTCACTTTCTTGACTTCCTTGACCTCTTCTTTGGCGGAGCCATTGGTGACTCTTCCACGAATGCATACCGCATCTTCTCTGTTGTCCTGTAAATGAACCCCACACAAACGTCTCCTTCATTGCATACTTTGGGTTTGTTGAGCCCTCCAACTCAGTTGGGGGGCGGAGGCTTTGTTCTTTGTTCTTGGGCTCGGGGACGGGCGTGTCCTTGGGATTCAGAAGCTCCCACCGTGCTGTGACATCCAACCCCGCCATCGATTCATGGCAGCAGACTGACTCCCCTCCCCCGATGCTACCGGCACATTCAGCATGATTGCCTCTTTCAGGCATGCCTGCAATTCCCCCTTTTTGCCAGCAATCGCATGTCCCCTCCTCTTTAATTCATCCTTCAGCAGAGCAACATTAAGCAACATAACCCCCTCAACAGTTGATTCCGGCGCCGCTTCTGTCTCCACCGCCAAAGATTCTGCTTCTCTCGGTGGTGGGAAGGCATCATCGATGAGTGGGGCTTCGTTATAATCATCCGCATCAACCTCCTCTTTGTCGGCAAAGTATGGAAGCCCCCCCTCTGAGTCATATCCTTCATCATTTCATTCCGGATTTTGGTTGAAAAAGCGGTTCTGTACCGTAGGTACCGCACTGGGGAAATTGGACCTCCTCGGCTAGTCAGCAAAAACGATGCCTTCCTGGTTGTCATCCGCCCTCCCCGCCGGGTCGATTGGAAACAGTAGTCTGGAGGGTGGGGGGTACTGTTTGTTTTGTCGGCAGAACCTCCCTCACTCAGAAAATTGGCACCATTGCCAGCGCCAATTTCTGGCAGGGCCGATAAAAATGCGTCGACAAAGTTGTCCACCTTGGCGTTCGTCCAGATGATGGCGACGGCACAGTGCCCGCCACATGGGTGTTGGCTTCAAGGAGAGGTGAGGGGGGACGCCGGGGAGAGCACCGGGAGGGAGATATGGGGACACTACTCATTGTGCAATTGGGGTCACGGTGTTCCACACAACCACACAATTGTGATGTGTTGATGGCTTGTAGCTCGGCGAAATATTATGGTATGCACATAATTGAAATATGCTGTAATACTAATTTGGGTGTGGGGAACACAATGGTGGCCTCAGAATTAATGGGGGGGGTCACTATGGTGGTGTTATTAGTATTTTAAAGGCACTGGAAATGGGGCCTCTATATGGACCCTGACCAACAAGGAGATAAGTAGTGTAAGTGTAAACCCGACACTTAATTAATTTTGGGAATGCTCCATTGTTGTAATCGTTGGTTTCCAGACCTTTGAGCATTCCAAATATGGGAAACAGGAAAATGAACAACAAATGCAACAAGACACAAGGGAGTTGAGGGAATATGACATGGCTTATGCTTTTCACAAGACTTGTTTCATTGATGGAAATTGACCTAAAAGTATGAAGGGATTTGAAACCTTTTCGATAAGTGTTAACTGCTAATAGGTCGAAGATTAGACTTGACTTTTTGATGTTTAAGAAATAGACTGCAAATAGGTCAGGACTGAGTACAACTTCTACAGATTCTTATGTTAGGAGGTTAGTCTATTTCTTAAACATAAGTCAAGTCTAAATATTAGTCTTTACTTTTTGATGTTTAAAAAATAGACTTAACGATTTTGTGTCACAAAATACCAAATCACTTAAACACATATTTTAACCTTAAATATGTGTCACCACCCTGTTGAATTTGCTAGAGTAGAGTGGTGTCATTGGCTTGAATTCCCTCAACTCCATTACACTTAAATCGCGCTAAATTGTGCTAAAACTTGCTAGTTAAGTGTAAAAAAATCATAAACCCCGGTATCTATGGTAGTTTGGTGAACCCCTCAGACCTGTTGACCGGGACTGAAAATTAGTGTATCACAAAAACAAAAAAAAGCGCCTGCACTCTATCACCATGGTGCGGGGGAAGAGGGACTTTAAGTTCACCATCAATGAGCTTGAAAGTCTAGCAGAGTTCGTCAAGGAATTTGTTCCCATCAGCAGTACCGAGTGGGAGCGGGTTTGGAATGAGCATGTTTCCATTTTCCCCGATAGGAGGCGATAGATTCAGTGGAATCAGAGCAGACCGCGGAATTTTTTGAAACCAACGATGGGACTCCTCAATAGAGAGACTTTGGAAGAAATCCTTCCTGTACCAAGAGTGCTGCCTAATGGCCCCCCTTGTCTTCTCTGTATTGTGCCAATGGGCAAGGTAAAGAAGGAGAAGGCAATGCAAGGAAAACATGATTGGCTGGATCTGGATGAGTTGTTGCTGCTTATGAGGATTGGAGTGTGTTGCGTTGAGTTCCTGAATTTTTTTGGGTGACGCACAAAAAAAGTGAGTCACGGACAAGGTTTGTGACGATCACAAAAAGAATTTTGGGAACAGATATTTGTGATACACAAACACAAATCACAAATTATTGGTGATTTGTGTTAGTGTATCACAAACGCAAAATTAATTTTGGGAACACTCCAGTGTCATTGTTGGTGTGTACCGTAAATAAATCAGGGTAGATTGGGGTATGTAGGTGTCACTAGAAGTACCATACCCACCAGGGTTTAAGGGATACCGGGGTTTAAGGGACAGACACTAAATCTATTTAAATTAGTCAGAAAATAAAAAATTGGAGGAATTAAATTGCAATGTGATGTGGTAAATTTTAGAAAACCCCGATGTTACCATTGAATTTAGCAAAAAATTCTGCTTTTTTATATCCTTTGGTTGACTCATGAATTTTACCACAGCCCTTTATCCAAACGTAAAACGACACACTCAGGTTTTGGCGGGAAAAAACTGTCGAATGATGAAGCTGTCACATCCTTGAACATTAGTTGTCCCTTAAACCCCAGTGGGTACGGTAGGTAAGTAGATATTAGATATGTTTTGTACATCCCACCAGAGAAGTCATTAAACCACAGTCAAACAAGGTACAGGCAATCCTTGCACTAGCACCACCGAGAAATGTCAGAGAACTTCACAGATTTCTGGGGATGGTTCAATATTATAGAGACCCCTGGGAAAGACACAGCAACATGCTTGCCCCTCTCATCTCATTGGTTAGAGAGTGTGGTCAGACTAAAGTCACAAAGGCCAAAGAAACCAGAAAGGTTCCCTGGTACTGGGTGACCTAGGATGGTGGATAACTTCCCCTGAAATGAACTAGGTAAAACAAGTGAAAACGAAGTGGCATGTAGTTCAGGTCAGGACGAGAAAATTATGAGCTTATTTTAATGCTTTTAAAATTAAGTGGATTCCTTGATCTTGCTAGATCTTGATCTGGCAAGATTAAAAAGTCTTGATGAGCTCTTGGTGAGGGTTCATGATCTACTACCTCTTATGCAAGACTAGAGCAGAGTCACATGGTAAAACTAAGGAGGCATACTTTGACAAATCTTTATAGAACCTGGTTTAGTAGGTATCCTCCTCATTGTCAACACATTATCTTTGACAATTGAAGTGAGTTCAAAGTCCACTTTGAGGCCCTATGTGATTTGCATGCATTAAGCGTAAGCCAACCAGTGTCAAAAACCCTCAACCGAATGCTATACTGGAGCGAGTGCATCAAGTCATAATGAGGATGCTCTGCACTGCTAAAATAGATATGGCCACCTCAGTAGCACCCAGCAACATTGCCACATTCCTAACCAATGCAGCATGGACCATTCGCTTTACCTACCATACGGTACTCAAAGCCTCTTCAGGCACAGGAACATTTGGAAGGGATGTGTTGTTTGACATTCCCTACATGGCTGACTGGAATAAAATTGGAGACTACAGGCAACACCAAACTGATCTTAAAATGACACGTGAAAACAAGTCACAAATAGATTATGATCACAAAGTTGGTGGAAAAGTACTTGTATGGAAAGATAGTATCCTCTGCAAAACAGAAAGCCAGTATGACAGTGACCCATGGACAATCACATCAGTTCATACAAATGGCACAATCAGGGTAGAATACGGAAGCAAATCAGATATTAAAATAAACACACAAATCTAGTCTCCACTTTCCAAAAAGTCTTACGCTTTTTTTAGTAACCAAAAACTATCCACACATGCTTTTTTTCCTCACAAAGGTTTTCTTCCTTGTGCCATGCTGATTCTTCATTTGTGGGGGCAAGTGACATGAGCCCAATGTTCACAGTAACATGTGTAACAATTGTTACACATTAGGTCTTGATCTACAGATCAAAAACAGATCAAGACTTCCTAATCTTGTTAGACCAAGACTTTGTAATCTTGTCAGATCAAGACTTCTCAGTCTTGTCAGATCAAAACTTCTTAATCTTGTCTGATCAAAATCAAGCAATCCACTAAGCATTAAAATAAGCTTATAATTTTCTCTTCTTGACCTGGAATACATGTCACTTTGTTTTCACTTGTAACAATCCATGATTTCAGGGGAAGTTATCCACCAGCCTAGGTAAGGCTGGCAATGATGATGGAAAGGAGAGAGTGAGTGGGAGAATGGGGGGGGCATGTTGAAGCCAGCTTGCTGCTGTTTGCCAAAAAGAGAAGTGTCAAAGCTGGTTAGAATGAAAAGCAAACATCTGCCAACAATTATGACTGGCTGTGGGTGCATGAGGAATGTAACAATCAAATCATGTTTACCAGAGGGGAGGGACTAGAAGGAGGGAGGAGGGAGGAACCTGTGACAAGCATCAGGCAGTTGACAATGCAAGGCAGAAAACAAAAAGAAAAAGAGGAGGAGGTCAGAGGAATGATATGAGGGAATAAGATAATGAGTGCTGTGATGGTACATTTTGGGAGTGGTGACAGGTGGGATCTGCTTCAACCCCTAGAGGAGAATGGATGGCAATTGCAAAAACAAAAGGGTGGCACAGCAGGAGGCAAGGTGGCAATGAAAACACACCAAACAAATACAATGTAAAAGAGGACTATGGGGACACAACAGTAGCCTTTGCCATCATGCAATTGTCGTAGCCATAGCCATAGCCATAGCCATAGCCATAGCCATAGCCATAGCCATAGCCATAGCCA
>JALLPB010001198.1:0-10786 GCA_036939975.1 Cyclostephanos tholiformis | reverse complement strand
TCCACGACGAGGAAAGCCCGACGATGGGTGAGGTGAGTGACGTCGTCGAAGCGCCCCCTCCCCCTTCCCATCCCCCATCATTCCTCGTCTTCATCTTCTTCTTCTTTCCCCCCCCTTCCGGTGGCTGCTCCTGCTGATGCTGCCGCTGCCGCTGATATTGCTGATATTGTGTCTCCTCCTACGCCGGATGCGGATGCGGCTGCTGCTGCTGGTGGTGGTGGTGGAATTGCGATGGCGGTGGTTTCCACGATGACGACGGGGGGGAGGACCGCGCGACGAACGTCATCGGGGACGACGACGACGACGAGGACGACGACGATGACGCGTTGTAATTCACCCCCCCCCCGGCCGCATTCCCGAGCGCGCCGACCGTCGGTGGTCGCATGAGAGCCGCCACAGGATCGTAGGGTTCGTTCGCGACGTCGACGATACCCCCCCCCCGCGATCGACGACGACGCCGTTCGTCGTCGACGTGGGAGGGGGGGGGGCGGCGAACATGCATCCCCGCCCCCTCCCTCCCCCCCTCCCACGACCATCGTTCCCACCACCCCGGGGTGGGAGTGGGATGCTGCCATCCCCGACGCAGCATCGTTCTCGGCCCGCAATTGTCTCGGTAGGAGGTATCCCCTAACGGACTGCGTCGATGCGACGTCGTAGGGGGTCATGCGGACGTGATTCCTAATCAGCACGTCCGCGCCGCATTCCTCGACGAGGAATTTCGCTGCATCCAACGACCTCGTCGTCGTCGTGGAGGACGAGCGCGAGTATCCGGGGACGGTTCCGGACATGGCCGCGTGATGGAGGGGGGTGTTACCGTCGACGTCGCGGACGTTGACGTCGACGTTCGCGTTCGTATTAATGACCAATTCGGGCGGGGATCGCACGTGGAGGAGGTTGGCTGGACGTTCGTGCCCCATAGGGGTCTGGCCTCGTTATATTGCATGTATGTGGCAAACGTCGTCCTGTTTCTGGCGTTCTGCTTCCTATTCTTTCTACCGCATGGCTCGTTCGTGCTGATCGTAGTCATCGCCCGACGACGATGGTCGCGGAGGAAAAATGGGGATTAGTAACATTAAATTTATTCTTAGTAATACATGTTTTTTTACAAGGTGTAACACTTGTAAGACTCCTAGTAGATGTAATATTGTCCATAGTTTCTACTAGTTTCATAGTACTCTCGCGGAGAAGAAGGAGACGGCCACAAAAATATTATTTTTTACTGAGGAGACGGCCTCCCCCCCCGCCCCCTCACTAAGCTAAAATGGGGGCAAGCCCCCTTAATTCCCTCAACCTCACTGCGATATCATCATTTTAAATCATAATATCGTTGTTATCATCATCTCCATAAATAATAGTAACCATCATAATCATCATCATCCGAGGAACATAGAGGATCTACTTACCTCTAGGTCCAAAAGAAAGAGTGTAAGCCGAAAAGTGGAGGAGAGAAAAAAAAAATCAAAATCGCACGGACAAGGCCATGTCGTCGTCGTCGTCGTCCTCCTCCTGCGGCAACTGCGTTCCCGCTCGCCTCCGACGTCTCGACCTGCCCCCCACGACCTGTCGCGTTCATCGCGACGATCTCGATCGAGATTACGATAACGACGCGTCGGCGGCCACGAGTGGTAGGAGTGGCGGCCGCTCCTCCGCGCGGGATGGCACCAGCTCCATCGCAATAGTCGACGAAAGTCACATCGCGACGTCATCGAGGAGGACAACGACAACAATGACGACATCGGCGAGGATGAAGAGGAGGGGGGGGGGGGCGTTGGGGGGAGGGACCCCCTCCCGGATATCGTCGGCGGCCATCGCTCGCGGCGAGTCCGTGATTCGATTGCGCCCGATGCGTCATGCTCCTACCGTCGTCGTCGACGAAAATGACGACGAGAATGACGACGACGCGATGTCGATATCGTGGACGACGCGATTCGATTCGAGCGTCGTGACCGTGACGAATAACGACGACAGCAATCTGATTGCGTGCGCAACGTCGGATCGATGCGTGCATTTACTGCGCGGGTCCGATGGCAAACTGCTGGCATCGAGGTCGCTGCTTGCGTTGGGAGGAGGAGGGGGAGGGGGGGGAGGGGGGACGTCTCCCGCTACTCCCGCTCGGGGGGAGGGAGATGGTGTGGTGATTGGTGGTGGTGGTGGCGGTAGTAGTAGTTGTAGCAATCGGCACGATGCACTTTCCACCATCGGGCTATTCTTCCCATCGAGACGACTAGGACGACGGAGGATCGTCAATCCGCACCGCGACGATGACCACCGCCACCAAGACCACCACGACGGCGAGGACGGGAACGGAAACGGCGAAGACGATGACGACGTACTCGTCGTGGTGGCATGCGGTGGCAACGCGCCGGGGGGAGGCAACGGAGTCGGGAGCGAAGGCGGAGGCAGAAGCGGTGGTACTACTAAAACGATGATCCTAATCATCGAGAACGTATGCGGTCATCTCCTTGATTCGACGATGCCGTCGAACGTCGCGCGGGGCATTGCAAAAATGCAAGCGCGCGCTTTGCCATTACCGCCGGGGGACGTCATTGATAACGACATCGCTTGGATGACGGGATCGTTCATGTCGTCGTCGTCGTCGTCGTCGAGGACGATACGCTTCATCCTCGGCTCAATTCGAAATGACGATACGGACGACGTCATCGCGCACGTTTGGGATTACGATGCCATCGAGAAATGCACGTCCCCAATATCGAGGAATCTCGGTAATGTCATATCATCGAATTTCGCGATCCGCGACTCGAATGGAGAAGACAATGATGATAATGGTGGCGATGATGATGATATGGTCGACGAAGGCGCAGTAGCGGTAGTCGTCATCGCGCCGCCCGTCGTCATCGCCGGGATGGGGGGGGGGATAATAGACACGCCCATCGGGGCAGTATTGGCGAGGAGGGGCGGTGGAAGTATCGTCACGACGCTCATCGACGACGTCGAGACAGAAGCCGCGACTACGGCGACAACGCCAACGCAGTCGTCGTTGTTGTTGCTTTGGATGACAATGCACGACCTATCAATCGTTGGACGATACGTCTTTCCCCCGGACGTGATCGACGTTACGTCAATGGTGCATGTGAGACCGTGGTGCGACGACGAGGGAGGGGGGGATGAGGACGACTGCAATGATACGAAACCCCACCCTTCCCCCACCTCCTCCACGCGCCATCGCATCGAGGCGGTGGCGGTGGCGTGTCGAACGATGGTCGACGGACGAATGCGGGACGAGGTGAGAGTGGTGCAGTGCATCATGGTCCCGCCGTCGTCGTCTTCTTCGTCGACGACGTGGACGCGATGCGACGATGCTACCACGGCGACGCTGTTTGTCGTCGACGTGGCCGCGATGAACGCAAATCGTCATCCCCCATCGGTTCGTCACGATCGGATTTCATTGGCCCCTGCCAACGGCGATGCACGCTATGCGTTTCGCTGCCTCGTCGATGAGACGCCGTCGTCTTCGATGTCGTCGTCTCCGTACGAAGACGACGATGAAAGGGGGGAAGATTGCTGGGAATTCGCGCCGATCGGTGAAATGACATTGCTCGGGAAAGTTCACCTCATGATGGTCCGACGCGACTACGAGGGGGCGCGTTCCCTATTGGAGCATATCACGACGACGATGACGACGGCGGTGGCGAGGGACGGTGGCGTCTGGGGTGGGATATCCACGCCGATTACCGTATCGTGGATTTCCTTGATGCAGTTCCAACAAGTCCTTTCCTCACGCTCGAGGGAGGAGGGAGCCAGCGAATGTCTGAGACGCATCGCCAAGGCGGTCGTGCTTTCCGAAGGTGGAGCGAGGGAAGTGGAATGTATGTGCGACGTGGCCGCGTATATGTTGTCGTGGCCCGCCAATGGAAATGTTGGCGAATATCACGACGATGGCAGCTCGACGCCTTTAACATTTTCGATCCGGGAGGTTAGGGCGGCGCTGTCGGCGACGTCCAACGCGATAGCGGGGATTGTCAACGTCGTCTGTCCGTCGAACAGGGAGGGGGCGGAGCTTCTTGAGGAGCGCCGTACTTCGTTGGACGAAAGAACGACCGCATTAAGTGCGTTGCAAGTCATCATTCCATCATTAGACGCCGCGAGGGTTACCGCGAACGATCCTTTTTTGGCTGTGGCGTCGCTTGAGGATTTGTTGCGCTCATTGGTAACGCGCGGGGCATTCAAGTTGGTACAAAAATTGTTACGAACAACCCTGGCGTGTGGCAACGAAAAGAGGAGAATGGCTGTGTCATCTCTGTTGCATCCCAACGTCATCGCCTCATCGGCGTTGAGCATTCCTATGAATATCCATCCCCGGGCGTTCATTCCGTGGCTGTGTGATGTCGTCATCCCGAGTCTTGCGGTCGGCAGTAAATCGCTGCGACAGATACATTCTTGGGCTGTGACTGCTGCAGATCATTATGACGAGGTGCACGACGAAGCGGTCAATGGAATCGATGCAAGTATCATGTTGCTCTCGGTAAGTGAAAGACTACTTATGGCATTTTGACGTAAAAAGAAGGTGCGTATCTAACTATGTTATCTAACTATGTTCCAAACCCTCTTCTGATCGAAGGCCGTTGACTTAACCACGGCTCGTCTCACGGTGGCCCAATCCTTGCAGTTGGGACTACATGACGACGACGACGTAATCAAGCCATTGACTCCGAGGAATGCTTCAGAACCGTTCCACACTTCGTCGAAACGATACGTCCCTGAGCCATCTCGTCCCACGGTGCTTAAAATCGGCTTGATCAGCGGCGCGAGGAAACGAGATTGCAGGATGATGTCTGCCCGCAGAGTTGGCCGAGGCAAGGTTGGTACTAATGATGGCCCTTCTCTCGAATTTTCATTCTTGCACAAGTCATTGTCATCCCCTGATTCCGTGACCGACGCTTCTTACGTCGAAGAGAACGACGAAGACGATGGTGCAGAATACGATTCCGTGGAGTACAAGTTGCACGAGGCAAGGCGATTAAAGACTGCGCGTGATCTCGGTATCCCACGGGAGGTGCTGACACTGGCTAACTATTCGATTATGGGTGAGCAGTTCGTCGTGAAAGAGCTCGTAAAGTCGACGATCCGTCAATATTCGGACGAATCTCTTACCTCGGCGGCATCCGTCGTCGACAAAATCCGTTCTTTTGCCGCCAACGTTGATGCTGATTTCGACAAGGCCGTTCATCAATATGCCAATGAACTCTGCGATGACAACCGAGACAATATCCCACGTGCGCTAGAACTGGCCAGGTATTTGTTTTTATGGTGCACCTCGCCGGCAGTTAAGTGTAGCATTGTTCTCAAGATGCTTCGTGTTGCACTAGTTTGCATACCACCTCCTCCGGACATTACTTCGCTTGCGACGGAAGCAATTGCCATGGCCATTGATGAAAACGACAAGAGTGAGCTACAGGAAGCGGCTCGGCTGCTGGCGATTGATTCATTAGTTCGAAATTACTGTGGAAATGGAGCCCAGGAATTCTTTCGAGTGGTGAGTAGTTTCTTCCCGGTGATTGATACCTTGGTTTGAATGCTCCGCCTACTCCTTATCGAAACTGCTCACCCCTCTTCGTCTCGACCTTCGAACAGTCTGATCCATCACATGGCCTCAAACTTGTTCAACACGTGTGCCGCCACATCGATATGCCCACAGTCTTGTCTGATGTATTGATTCTTTGCGATGCATTCACGCACGTGTCCAAGTTGGACACCTGTCTTCTCCTCATACAGCGGACGATGGTCACTCCAAATGGAAAATCATCATCGAACCGTGTGGGGCAGTGCGCTTCATTCGTTCGTGAAATTTACTCCGTTGACGCGACTTTAGCTGAATCAGTAGCCGAACGAATGGCTGGATTTTGTGCAGGCGTGCTTGAAGACTGTAAGAAGTTGATTATGCAAAACCTGTTTGTGGAGGAGGCTAAACGACAAGCTAAATTGGCGAGTTCTACTGCTTGTGCGATACTTTCTGTGATGCGAGAACAAGACATCGTTGGAAAGTCGCGCTGTCAGAATCGCAGTTCACAGAAGCTGTTGCTAGAATTCCAAAAAATATCAAAACTGCAAGGAGGAGTAGGCACAACGAGCTCGGGTTGTGATATCTTCCTGACGCTTGACGAGTTGAGAGATCCATCTTGCTGCGCTGCAGTTGTGTCTGACCTGTTGCAATCCAGTACGGATCTGCTTTTATCTCGAACAATCATGTTGGAAACGGAGGATAACTCTTTACGCGATGAGCTCAGGCCGCTTGTGGCGACTGCGAGACAATGGTGTACAATCTTGTGTGGCACTCCGTCGCAGGTATCCCAGATGTGGTCACGCGCCATTGGGGTCGCTGCACGTCGAGTGGCAAAGACATCGACTACTCATGCGAGCCTTCTGCTACTGGAGGTTTCGGGTGTTCTTCTGGAGCGTAACGGGCAGTCATCTTTCCACGCAATCATGTCTGTCGCACTGACGCTCTGTGCAAAGTCACTGTCAGAAGCACATCATTTATCACACTCTATGTCATTTAGTTTGCCCGACGAAACACTCTTATCGCCATCATTGATTGCCATGAGGAGTATGGCTCAGGCGTCGCATCTTCTTCGTCAGCATGTTTTGCATAACAGTCCTACCTGTAGGTTATCATCGTCTCTCTCCTTGGCCAACTTGACTGAGCTGGTTTGTGACATTTTCATACGATCAGACATGGGTATTGGTGAAAGGCTAGAAAGATATATCGACATGCTAAAAGCTTTTTGTCATAAAGATGCGAAACCGGTCAAAATGCTTGCCGACAAAAGATTGCCCTCAGCTCCAAACCTTCATTCGACGTGGTACATTGGAGATGGACTTCTATTGCAACCGTTCGAAGCATTGAAGGTCAGCATGTCGTACTTGAAAATGATGCTGGGCATTGAATCAACAAGCTATTACAAATATGATCAAGCACTCCCATTGATGGAACTGTTTCAAATCGTTCATTCCCTTGAATCGAGTGGGGCCCATGCTACCTCTCATCGTGTGATCATGCTTTCAGTGGCAACGTCCTTGAGTCAGCGCTCATCACCGCATAGTATAGGCTTGGTAACCACGGATATTGAGAATATCCTGAAAAAGAATTATCGTGTCCTTGCGGAGCGCAGCTTAGGAGGAACTGAATCAGGCCTAACCTCAGGTACCATTGATGCTTTGATGTCGGTATCTTTTCTGCTGCACTTACCAAAAGATATTGCATTTAAGGTCAGTGAATATCTTAGTATTGTCTGCGAATTTTTAGTCGCAAGTCACTGTTCTCAATAAAATGATGGTCAATTTTACACTCTAGATCTACCAAGCAGCATTGCCACTGGCTATTGGCAAGCAAAACTTTCCTCGCATTCTTACAACGGCTAGTATTGGCAAATACTGTGGGGTGGGTGTCTTCACTTCTGGAGCAAGCTTTCCGTGGAGCAAACAGAGACGGTTCATCGATCAGTGTGATGAACTTTCTTCTAATGCCATTTGGTGGGGCATTTTCTCAAATCATAGAGTTTCTTTTGACCCAAGTGTTTTTTCACAACCGAACGATTCACAATCAACAGTGAATCAGACTCTGCAAGGGTATTGCAGCAAGATGGTCTGGAACGCAACAAAAAAGCTGGGTCATCGTTCCACAATAACACTTGCCAGGAGGTTTACGAAAGATTATGGATTAAACAAACACATTCCTCCGTCGATTCTGATCGAATTTCTTCTCTCGGTACCAGGCGACAGAGCTAACGGAATATGTGCTGAGACAAAGTCAGAGACATTCCAGAGGAGCGATAACGCGTTTGACATTCGCAATGACTTGTACAAGACCGAAATTGCTGTCAGAGAATGCTTGGCACTTCTGCCAACCCTGAATCAAAACTTGGTACTTCGTAAATGTGTTGTAAGTCTCGAATCTGATCATCGCATTGCTAAAGACTATGATCGACTGTCATTGGTGTATAAACTCTACCGTGAGTGCCTCAACAAATTAAGTGGCTTAATGAAAAAGAGTGACGTACGAGCAAAAGCGCACGAAGACGAGATGAGACGCATCGAGCGGCGCCGGGATGCACTTGTTATAATTTCTTCGATCTTTGAAAGATATGAGCCAGAGAGGAGACCCGAATTCACAAAATTTTTTGAACCACTTCCTCGAGACCCGTCACATTCGAGCACAAATGCAAGAAAGGGCAAAATAAACGTCATAGGAGCCGATGCAGCTGGAGTCGTTTTTGATCCGCTCGTTCCTCTTGCGACTGTCCTCGATGACTGCCTTTCTCCTTCAAATTCTATCGTGGCCGCGCTTGCTCCTCTTTGCAGCCTGCTTCATCTTCCATCGGGCTATTTGCATGCACGCTCACTAGTTCTGCGCTTTGGAAAGTTGAAAGCATCAGGGATGGAATTACCATCGTTTGACGTGTCAGTAGTTCCAATTGCGAAAAGGTTAAAGAACTCAAGAGACAGGGCAGATCTGGCTTGGTGGTGTTCCCTTCAGTATGATCATGGATCAGTGGATCAACTCAAATGCCTCGACATGGCACATGCAAACGCTACTGAAGCCTCAGAGGAGGCCGAGTCGCGTAAGGATGCAGAAGAGGAATTCATTGCCTTGGAGCGGGTAAAATGCATCGACGCTGCAAGATCGGGCCTGTCGGACAAGATTCTAGTTACCGAAGTGCTAAAACGTCATGAAACCACTTCGAAGAAGGTCAGAGTGTTTTTCAAGTCCATTGTTAACAAAGCCCATGAGCGTGCACAATCAGATCACAAGTACTGCCCCGAAAATTTGGCCCATGCGCTTCTCTACGAAGGATCATTGACAGCAGCGGCAGCAACCCTTGACGATGCCGACGGGTTTACAACACATCACTTCCGTTCGTTAGCTTTGATGGTCCATGACGCCTGCAAATGCCTGTCAAACCGCTATTCTCACATCAACGTTGGAAAATTTGCTCGATTGTTGACCCGTCAATGGCTTGTTCATGGCGACGATGGCAACGAGGTCTTACTTGCAAACCTTAAGGATTCAAAAGGAGACGAAACTAAACACGGCAAAGAAGGGGAATCTAGAGAAGATATGAAAACAGGTAATGAGAGTGAAAGCACCTCTGAGTTTGTCATGGATATAGGAAGCATTACTTCTGGCAATCAAATTTGGTCCTCCAACGACTCTGCCATCGACGACAATAGAAAGATCACATCAGCTGAAGAGGCATCTGCCTTATCAATGTCATCACATCGAGAGTATTCAGATCACTTATGCTCAAGGGTGGCTCTACGGATCTCGTTTTTGATCTGTTTTGCAGAAAATTACCATCACCACAGCTTGTGTTCACCAGAGGTGGAAAATGAAAATATACATATCAATGTGTTACCCATGAAGCAAAATAGGCTAAGCTCAAAGAGACAACGGGCTGAAAAATCTCGAAAGGCGACTTTCTTTGAAGGTGATCTTGCTTTGCAGCATGCGCGGGAACTTTTGGGTATTGTTTTTGCAAGGCAAGAAAGTACCATCGCGTCAACACTCGGATTTTTTTTCGATGAAAGTTCTACCTTTGATGAGAGCATCATCAATAGTGGGCCCGAAAATGGCGTGGTGGAAGCCCTCTGCGCTAAGCGTACGTCTCTTTCTTTCGCCATGCGTCATAGAGCTTTACGAGTGGCTACTTTTTTGTGTCCCCAGGAAGTCATCGCAAGGGTCGTGGTCGAAGAGACATACTCTAAAGACTTTGGCGATGCTCTTATGAGCAATTGCGCATTTGGTTCTTTCGTTGCGATGGAAATCGAAGCCATGGGACTTCCTCTACCTCATTCCAATTTGCTACAATTAAGCACAATGCACTTTTCATCATATGCACGTACAATTTGGCGAAACCATGGTGCCAGCAGCTCCTCTCGCGGATTCAGTGGTCGGCTACATTTGCTGCTGTTAGAGCTCTGCGTCAATCAACATGACACTATTGACTGGGATTTGTTAGTATTGCTTTTCAGTGAGCTGGAGCGGCTGGAACTGCCACGATCACTTTTGTTTGCGTGTGAGTGTGCTGTCAAGTCAAGGTCTATTGCGTTGGCGGCTTCGCAGCATCAGCTTAATGTGCTAAAATGCATCGAAAGTGCTGTCGAGAAAATTGCAGAGCTGATTGTGCGTGAGGTTGAAACTAATATAGGCGCAGGAATTCAGCTTGATGCATCCGAGTGCTCTTCTACTCTTCACAGACTGACATCAATCATCAACACAGAGGGCTTATATTCAGATCCAACTTGTTTGGTCCAAAAGTTTAGCGGTCTATCCAATTTCTGCGCAGGGCAAGGGCAGAAATCAGTCAGTGACGTATTCGTTAAGGCTGCTATTCGAATAACACAGCATTTGACTGATCCTGATGTATTCAGCAAGGCTTCAGCAGTAATTCCTTTGATAATCAAGGAAAGAAACAAAAATGACAACCCAAGTCAGAATCATTCGAGTCGGGAGGAGCATGTTTGCAGTGAAGAAATTCACAAGTTTGAAAGTTTGTTCTGTTAAGGCACCATGTAATGCTACTAGGAAACGTGGGAAAATGACTTTTTTATTTCTTTAGTAATAATATGTTTATTTTTTATCTATGGGAGTTGAGGGAATACAAGCCAATGACACCACTCTCCTCGAGCAAATTCAACAGGGGGGGTGACACAGATATTTAAGGTTGAAAAACCTGTTGGAGTGATTTGGTAATTTGTGATGTGAAAAAGTCGAGTCTATTTCTTAAACATCAAAAAGTCAAGACTAATATTTAGACTTGACTTTTTG
>JALLPB010001197.1:0-10786 GCA_036939975.1 Cyclostephanos tholiformis | reverse complement strand
CGTCGCCATTGCCATCGTCATAATTGTTGTTTTCATCGATAGACATCGATAGACCTTTTAATATTATAGTTGACCTTAGAATAGGGGTTGGGCTCAATCGAGTGACCTCCCCGGCCACGGCCATCGCGACTACCCTCTTTATTGGCATATTTCCTCATTTTCTCACAAACACACACGCACACCAGCCTCGACGAAAAAAAAGTGAGGATTCGAAGAAGGATGGTGCCAACGATGATGATATTATTATTACGTCCGCCCATGCATCATCGGGAGTGTATAACCAATCCTCATATATTATAATATTATTTTTTATTTCAACGACGAGGTACCTAGGTAGGTTCGAGAGAGAAGGTCAAATGAAAGTGAAAGTATAACTGACAACTTGACAACTTGACATATGGCGACAATGAGACGACGGCGAGGCCCGGCCCCCCGCCACCGCGGCCTCCGTCCACTACTACTAGTAGTCTCGCTATGCGCGATGCGGGGGGGGGAGGGAGGCGATGCGGGCATGATGATGGCTTTCCTATCCCCCCCCGCGGCGGGACCGACTTCGAGGGCGAATCGTCCGACGTCATCGTCGTCGTCGTCGTCGTCCGTCCTTTCCGTTATCTCGAATTGTCGTCGGACGCAACGACGACGCGATCCATCCGGGGGGGTACGAGTGGGACGAGGGACGACGACGAGGATGCCATCGGCCTCGCGAGCGATAGAATCCGGCGACGCCGACGCCGAAGCAGCCGCCGTCGCCCACGACGACGACGACGACGTGAAGGCGCCATCCCGACGATCGCCGTCCATCGTCAATTCCATCCGATCGACGTTGCGCCATCGTACCGGCATATCCATATCGGCATTGCGATCGACGTTGCGCGCCGCGACGGGATTCAGCCTCACCGCCCTCCGATCGACGTTGCGGGCGGCGACGGGGATATCCCTAAGCGGCGTCGTGCGCGACGTGATGCGAGTCGTATTGGAATGCCTCACCCCGGCATCGCGTTACTTCCTCCAACCGTTCCTCATCGCGTACTACGTCCCGCTCATGATCGTGCGTTATCGTCTCGTCGGGCCGACGAGTACGTACGACGAGGACGGCAGGCGCCATCACGAGGTCATAGTCGAGGGATGGAGGAGGGCCGTCGAGGCCGCGGAGAGGGCGAATGCCGATGGTTATTGGCCCGTGCATTTGAACGGTGA
The DNA here is from genome assembly GCA_036939975.1 of Cyclostephanos tholiformis. Classification (NCBI taxonomy): domain Eukaryota; phylum Bacillariophyta; class Thalassiosirophyceae; order Thalassiosirales; family Thalassiosiraceae; genus Cyclostephanos; species Cyclostephanos tholiformis. The sequence goes on along the minus strand of JALLPB010001197.1, from coordinate 9,589 downwards.
GCTATATTTTTCTTCCCCCCACCCCCCCCTCCTCCTCCCACCTTCTCCTCGTTTTCGCCATGTCATCATGTTTGTGATATGTGAATCCAAACCGTCCATAAATATTCTTCGTGCCGTCTTTTTTTTTTTTTTTTTCGTTCTCGCTCGGTGTGAACTCTCCCTCCTTCCATAAAAAAAAATGATTGTTAGAGGACGGGACCATCACCACGTCTCTGCCGCCGGACGTAGACGACATCATCGATTTGGCCGATGGCATCGAAATGTCGGTGGCGGCGGCGGCGGCGGCGACGACCGAGACGGAAACATTCGCTACCAGTTGAAGTCGAGATAACGTTCGAGGGGAGACCATATTTCTCTTACAGGGAGGAGAACGAGAGGAAATGTCCCCCCCAAAACTCCCCCCCCTCCCCCCCCCTCCCCAAGGGTTTGCCAAAACCAATCATTTCGCCCATGTTAAAGAAAAAACATGCAGTGATATGAGGGAACGATTGTTTACCAGCGACGATGTCATCTAGATCGTCGGAGGTAATTTCTCACATCGGCTGTACGTGTTTATCAGATTTGGATCGTGATTCCTCGTCGTGTTTACGCGAATTCACGAGCGAGGGATGATAACAGGATAACATTAATGATATCATATCGCATGGTAGAAGTTAATTTGGACACAGCTACGGTATCTTACTTTATTCTACAATGATGTGCGTCGCAATTGAAATAGCCGTCAACGTCAATTTTGTTCGAATCCCTCGTCTCCTTTCGGTTGGAGACACACGTCTCGACAAGGGCATGCAAACCCAAACCCTCGACGACAATCTTGCGCTCTCAGACTTGGGCTCAGGGCTCCGCTCATAATATGATCCCATCAACCTTACGGAGGACTGACTATGATGCATCCACTTCCCGACATGATGCCATCACCTCCACCACCGTATGATGCCATTGCCGAAGCTTCCCAATTTCCACCATCGTTTTCATCGTCGCGATTGGAGGAACACACAGGGGCAGTTTAGAGGAGTAAAACATAGTAATATATGTCATATTCATCGGATTCATTTATGACAAAGCATGAAAAAAAAAATAGGACAACACCATGCTGTTGGTGGCAGTACCACAATACACACCCCCTAGCTGGGTTGTGACCAAATCGTTCATACACATCATCGTCCATGATGTGGGGAAGGTGTAAATATAATTATATTGGGCACCCCAATGCCATGGACGACAATATGAGCAAAAGCCGCTGGCCACCATGATGCAGTGACATTGTGTTCTGGTCTTGCAACAAGCATAGAAATACTCCCCAAAAAAGTATCGTAGAACTATGGTAGTACTACTCTATATGTATGGATGTTAAGAATCCCCATTTTACCACGAACTCTGTTTATAAATGGGGACTCCCCAATTTAGAATTTCATAGTCTGCATGCCCAATTTGAAATGGGGACTACTGTTTTAAAATGGTGTCCCCATTTTCGAATCATTTTAAAATGGGGACCAAAATGTGATTTCCCAGATTGGAGCAAACTCTATTTTGCAATAACCGACCCCATTTTAAATTGTCATCTCGAAATCACCATTTTAAAATGGTGATTGCAGTTTTGATTTGGGATTTATTATACACAGTCATCCATTTCGAAATGGTGATCACCATTTTGATATAGATATCGATGAGTCACCATTTCAATACGGATATCACCATATCAAAATGGGGACTGATAATAAATGTCCATCCATTTCAAAATGGGGGTCACCATTTTGATATGGATATCAACGAGTCACCATTTCAATTTTTGGTATTTCAGCCAACACAAATGCTCCATTAAAAAATGGGGACCCCCCATATTAAAAGGGGCAGGTAGACTATGAAATTCAAAATTTTTGGGAGTCCCCATTTAAAATTTTGGGAGTCCCCATTTAAAAACAGAGTTCGCGGTAAAATGGGTACTTACACTCTTCTCTATCAGCTACAAGATTCACAGAGATTTCGCAACGGGTTATTCATATTTTACGGCAGAGTCTAAACGTCCAAGCAATGACACTTTTATAGTTCATCAATCCCACTTGGGAATAGTACTATTCGAAGTTGGAAAACCCCAATAAGAAATTTATGAGGCGAGAAAATAAGATTTCCTCCGTCCAAAGGAGGCAACGTATTCAGCGACAGTTGGATTCCTGATTTCAACGATGTTAAAGCTGAGCGTTTGACAAAAACGGCCAGTTCAAAAAACCAGCATCCCACAGCCAGATAGGATTAATATTACTCGTCATCACTCGCAGCAGCTGTCTTATTGAGACGAAATAGAAATGGCATCATCAACCACCATCACCGGGGTCGACGGCAACGCCGCGACAACCACGACGACCATGACGGCCTCGGCGTCGTCGGCGGAGGCGGTCGCTCTCTCGGCGGACTACGGCGACCTCGGCCCGCCCCGTAGCCGCGAGGAAAAGAAGATGGGCGGGGGGGAGGTGGGGGGGGAAGAAGTCACTTACTCCCCGACTAGTAGGTCCAACGTGAACTCGCCGTCGTCGTCGTCGTCAGCGGCTGCGGCGGCGGCGGCGGCGGCAAAGTCGTCGACTTCGGTCGGGAAAAAATTCGCGACCGCGCAGACCCCGCGGCACTGCAATATCAAGAACAGGGGGGGGGGCGACACAGCCGTCGTCGTCGATGACAACGACGATGCCGCCGACGACAATGACGACGATGACGGCGACGATCGTATTACTCCACCTCGTCGCCATTCCAATCCCGATCAAGTCTCCCCTCCCCCTCACTCTGCGGCCGCTAGGGGAGAAGACCCAGCGACCACCTCCCAGGGTGAGTTTTTATTTTATTTTTTCAAGGTTGTTCATTGTGTAGATGATGATGGGATCGGCTGGGCGGGGAATCGTCCGAAGAAGAGCTATAGTTGGTGTTCTCCCTAATTCTTAAGCTAACGTTGATTTCCCTCCCTCCATGTCGGATGATCCCCTCTCGCAACCCCCCCCCCCCCCCTAAAAAAAAATTAAATAAATGACCTCAGGGAAATTCATTCGCCATCATGAACACTGGGACGATCCACGGCATCAGCACGCCGCTTACGATGGCACGTCCCACGAGTTGCGGGGAACAACGAGGGGCGGTGGGAACGCAAATATTATGGACCCGCAAGCGTCGTCGTCGAAGCATTACGGTCGTCCCCCCCCGCCATACCCCTACCATCAACATCCCCCCGGTACGTCTGGTGCGCAGCCCGTTGGTGCCCCCTACTATGACAGCGAGCATCATTACCAGCATCATACACAGTACTACGATGAACGGTACTACGAGGATCCTCCGTACGACGACGGTCGATATGATTATACGGATCATCATCATCCTCATTATCCGTTTCCCCCCGGACATCATCGACCGTCGCCCGTCGCGCATCGCGGGAGCGGCGCACCGACCGTCGTTCGAAGGTACCGCCCTCCCCCTCCTCCCTATCATCCTCACCACCGCCCTCGACATCCCCACCATCCCCCGCCGGGGCATCCGCGTCCGAGTCCGGCGGGGACGATGGTCGATCCGCAATATCAGAACGACCATCACCTTTACGATCTCGAGCACGGCGAGTCGCAATATAACGCTCATCGACATCATCGTGCCGTGCATCATAATCCCTACCCCCCCCGCGGCGGTGGTGGCGGCGGCGGCGCCTATGATTACTCGTCTCACCGATACGATGCGTCGGCCCCGCCCTCCCCGCTTTCGTCGACGCAGCGGTGCGAGGATCGCCACTATACCGCAGACGAGGGATATCCCCCAGCGAGCAGGGAAGAAGCGGGGACCAAGCATCACCACGCGGGCGTCGTCGTCGTCGCCGCGGGGGAGAGACCTTTGTCGAAACGTTCGCCCAAGCATCATCACCAGGTGACGGGAGGCACTGGGGAGAGAGTCGGGTCGTCGTTGGTCGGCGAGGGGCGACAGCGGCAGCATCCCGATCGAGTGCTCCCCGACAGCGCGACTATGTCTAATGAGGTAGACGGTAGCACGACGAGCGTCCGCCACTCCGCATCGTCGAGCGTTGGCGCGAGCATTCACGCTGTGTCGTCGAGCTACTCGAACGAGGAGAGTCGGCATACGATGGCCGCGAAGCAGAGTCCGGGCGTCGTTACGAATAGCGGGAGCGGTGAGTTTTTCCTGCTTTCCCCTTGACAAACTCATGTGTCCTTTGGGGGTTTGTGTGCCCTATCTCAACTTTTTTTAATGATGATTTGTCGTTGTCTCCTCTTACTCGACCTAACTTCCCCTCGCAGCATCGATAGAAACTATGATGTTGCCGAACCAACCTTCCCTCAAGTCTAGCGAAGATGACGTCCACTCATCGACATCGGACTCATCGTGGCGTCAACTCGAGCAAATAGCTAGCGTCGACAAGGAGGAGATGTTGCGAATGCAATCTAGCAGCAAGAGCGTGTCGTCTTTCGCCGTTGAATACGAGGCTAGCACTCCCTTTACGGCCGCTGATGTGGCAGGGGCAGCGGGGAAGGACGAGAAGGAGGTCATGGTCACCACTCCTAAGAGCAAGTTATTGGCTGATGCCGCCGTCGTGGATGATAATGGTAACGTCTGTCAAACAGATCTCACTGCTACCACTAGCGTAGTTTTAGACGACAAGGGGTGTGAAGCAGCAGTCGAAAAGCGCGATTCTCCGGGGGAGGTGCGGGAAGCCCCGTCATCTCTTTCACGCACCTCCAGTCTTAGCAATTCCCCCACCGACGAACAGCATCAAGACGTCGCTTCTCGCCGCTCATTGATGGTCAACGACGATGATGTTATCGTCGCAGTTAAAGAAAATCACGAGTACGCGCCTCCGCCTTCCCAGGGCCTGGGCTCCTATCATCCACAAGGAGTAGCGGTGCAGCACCAAAGTCATCCGCTGCCGCCGCATTCTCAGTCTCAGCATCACCGCTCTCCGTACCACCCCAACCACTACTGTGCACAACCGCCTCATCCGCCATCACATTTGCATCCGTCGCGTCTTACTGGAGCTGGAGGAACAGAAAGAGGAAGATGCGCCGCCAGTGAAGGCTTGGACGAGAACTCGCCGTCAGCGTCGACGATATCAACAAAAGCAAGTATAGCCGCCCCCAATCGATTTTTCAAAGATTTTCCTCCCACTACCAACATGGTGAGTCGCCGCCACGTTCCGAGCGACCGGAGGTGGGCAGCGACCCTTGGCGAAGTCAGAGAGGGTGGTTCTTACGAGCCGTCGCCACATCGCATGATGCACGCTCGTCATCTCTTGTCACTGTCATCTGATAATAACAACGAACAACCTCATCAGTCGATTCCAACTCATGCACTGAAGCATCCTGTCCACGTTGAAAATTCGCGCGAGAGATTCAGCCACAAGAGCGTTGGCAGCAATTTCGATTATTCGGTTGATGGTTGTTTTAGTTGTGGTGAGGAATTGGAACGAGGAGAGGAAACCTCCCCGATTCCCCCGCGCAATGACAGTTCCCCCACTGTCACGCTCGATGGGTGCGTCATGGCCGGACCACTCGCCGCGGACGAACGCTTCATGGCCGAATCCCCCGCCGCTGCCAGCACTGGGGCTGGCTCATCGCACTACTCCCAACAGAGCCTGGAATTGGGCGCCATGCAGTCTTGGGAGACTGCAGGCAAGCCCCTGGCGGGATGGAGCGTTTGCAGTGGCAACACATTCAGTGGAATGGTGGATGGTCTGAAGGATGGCGTTTTCAGCAGCGCATTTAGCTTCTCCGAGTCGTCCGACCCTGTCAAGGATAATAACGGTAATGGAGAGATAGGCTTCAATAAGAATAGGGATAGGGTTGTAGGCATCGATAATGAGGAGGACGATTCAAGTCCCAAGAGTATATTGAGTAAGTCGGGAGAGAAGCGCAAAATCGCCCCCGGGACTCATGTACAGTTCTCTAGTGATCGCATTGAGGAAGATTTGGAGATTGCAACTTCCATGGCATCAGCGTCGTCGGTGGATGGTGCAGGGAACAAGTCTAGGAAGCGCAGTCGTGAACTGATAGTTCCAAGGTCGTCAATGTCAGCGATGCCTCACCCCCAGCCTCCTCCATCACCCCAACATCTTCATGATGAGTATTATCATGGGGATAATCCGCCAAGACACGCCATCTATCCGTACGATCAGTATCGTCATCCGCCCCCTCCACATCCGTCGCATCGTCCTCCCCATGATCATAGAAATTACATCGAAGAAGATCCGTACTATGACTATTATTATGGACCCCCTCCTCCTCCTCCGTATGGATATCCGCCCTATCCTCGGAAGCATCCCAGCAGATATCCTCATCATCGGCCAGAGTATCCGCCACCGCCCCCATATAATCATGCCATGCCGCCACAACGACCATGCCCCTCTGGTTATGGAAAGGGGACAAATGCCTACACAGTCCACACGCCGCCTCAAACGTCAAGCATCCATCATCATCCTCAAATTAATTCACAATTTTCTCACAATAGTATTGCTCCTGTTGCAGCTAGGATGTTAAGCAAGGACCCATCCTTTGGAAGCTGGTCCAAGGATGACGACGATGCACTGATGGACCTCATGCGGAAGGTCAAGAGTCCCAAAAATTGGGTCCCGATCGCCAAGAAATTTGAGGGCAAGTCAGAGTGGGAGATCCAAGACCGATGGACGCGGTACCTGAAACCTGGCAGTCGCAAGGGACAGTGGACTGACGAGGAAGATGCGGTAGTGGTCGAGACTGTTCAAAATTCGATGGAGGAGCCATTTACGCGTTGGAGCGACTTAGCGCAGAGATTGCCTGGACGGGTGGGGAAGCAAGTTCGAGATCGATGGGTGAATCATTTGAATCCAGCAATAAATCATTTGCCGTTTAGTAGGGATGATGTGAGTGTTTTTTTCTTGATTTGCTTCCATTATTACGAAATTTCCTCTCATCACTCATTTTGTCACTTTGGCAATTTAAAAAGGATCTCTTGCTCTGGGATGGGCACAAAGTACTCGGGAAGCGATGGGTGGAAATTAGCTCGAAATTTTTCCATGGCACTCGGTCAGAAAACCACATAAAGAATAGAGTAAGTTATGTGTCTCATTTTTTAGTGTCAATCAAGGTATTTTACTGTCGTTTGCTTATCGGTTTCTTCTGAACATTCCTCCTATAGTGGTATAGTGCATCCTTTAAAAAATTCGTTGCCAAAGAGTTTGGACCGGGCGCCTATCGTATGGTGAATGACAATGTCGGTGGGGGCAGAACTGGGGATGAGACTTTAGTAGAAAAATCATAATCGGTTGGGTTTCTGGTGGCGACTTGAACAAATATTGTTTTTGTGTGTGTTAATCATACTTAAGTTAAAAGTAACATTACATCACCCCTATTCATCTTCATTAGAATCACCCTCATCGTGGAGCGAGTTCATTTTGTTGTTGACTTTTCTTGTATGTGTTGTTACCATCGGAATGATGATTGTTATGCATACCACGCCGAAATGGAAAGATATATATGTTAGACATCATTGGCCAGCGATCCCAGCACACTCAATACAACTACAGAATCGCTATCTGATATCTCAAATCGCTCTGCCCAAGTATTAAACGTCGTTATCACGTTATCCGCATAACTTTTTCGTATGATATGTATCAAAGAAAAATAGTCGGCGTTGCTTGCAACAGACAAAATCTATGCAGCCGTTGGGAGTTAAGATCGCATCTGGTTGAAGTGGAAGGAGTCGATCCAAGTGGCATCGGAGTTCACGTGGAACGCCTTTCACTCGTTCGTGCCGCTTGATCATAACACCCACCAAATTGTCCCATACTCAAACTGAGAACCTGCCAGTGTGAAGTAGATGTTATTGGCTTAATTTTTTGACCCCGCAACCCTTCGGTGCCTACATCATCACATCGATAGGCGGCATCATGAGGGCATTTGCTGTGGGTTGGAGATGTTTTCACCACCCCGAAAATAGTAAAGAAGATGCCCAACCCGTGGCCGAAGGTTAATTTATATCCATCGCAGACATCTTGCGCATTGCATCGAGGATTGGGGGACAGTCGCAGTGTTTTTCCATCAGGCGGACATAAACCGAGTCAAGCCCCGTAGCCAAACGATCGAAGGGCGGGGGCGACCAAATTGTTACGCTGTTACGTTCGTCCAACTCGAAATGCACCGCGGATGCGTGCAGGTACGTTCGATCCAAGTCAAAACGATTGTTTTCGTCGTCGTTACTGCCCCCACCGCCGTCGTTATCGTCGATCGGGCGTCGGCCATCGAGGAGAGAAGACGACCGCCGCGACAACGATGGACCGCCCACGAGGAGACGACCCCCGCCATATCGACGATCGCCCAATATCGGCAACGAAAGCGACTTCGCAGCCACCCGCAGCTGATGGGTCTTGCCGGTTTGCGGTCGAAAGAGCATCGCGGTCCTAGGGATCGCCCACGGTCGTTCGGTACCGTCGTTATCAGCATCGTCGTCAATTGACAGCAGGGTGGGATGTAGGATCAGGTTTCCCAATCCCGCGGTGTAGAATCGCGTCGACGCGTAGCCGATATTGCCGCCGCGTCGCTTACTGCTCGATCCCTCACCGCCGCGCCGATCGTCGTCGTCTGTTTCATCATCGCAGTCGTCGTCGTCGTCTTCGTCGTCGTCTTCGTCGTCGTCGTGGTCGTCGGAATCACCGCCGCCCTCCCCATCTCGACGTGTGCCCTCGTCCGCCCTCGATCTCTGCGCGTCGTTGACGTCGCCGTTCAACAGCCTGTAACACCCCCTTCGTCCCTTGGCCATGACGCCACGGACCCACCCCTGCTTTTTCTTCCTCGGCTTGCGCCCGCTCACACCGGCGTAATACTTGGTGATGTCCCCCGATCGGAATTTGGTCGATAGGAAACTTGCCATCTTGGGATCCTTCGCCAGCAGGAGAATACCCGACGTCATGCAATCGAGTCGATGGACGCCGTACAGTCGATTTCGGTAATCGCTGATAGACGATGACATGGACGTCGATGATTGTCGTTGCCGCAGTCGTCGTTGCCGAAGGAGGGATATTATACCGAGCTTCCCCGTCGACGGATCGTCGTGATGGGGGATGCCGTGTGGCTTGTTAACTGCTAGGAGCCTGTCGTTCTCGAAAATTATCGGCATCTCAGGTCCTTCTCCGTCGACGCGGTCGTCGTAGTCACCACCTTCTCCTCCTTCGTCCATGTCGCGGGCGGACATCGCCGACGCCACGACCAAATCGCGCGGCGATATTATGACGCGACGATTTCCCCGTTTGGACGAGGATGGAAAAACGGGACGGGTGGGAACGAAGACGGATGACGACGGATGAGACGACGCCGCAATGACGATGATGGCGTCGCCCGAGGCAACGACGCACTGTGGAGGCCAGGGAAGGGTCGCCCATGTCGCGGCTGCGAATAATGAGGTTTTCATTAAAAAAAAGATGCTGGGGATATGATTTTCAGCGCGAGGGCATAGAGTGGACCGGACTCTTGAACCGGGGGGGTCGAGGGGCAAGGCGGTATTGCATTATCCTTTTTTGGAGGGAACCTCATTGGATCTGTCGCAGCTAATATCGAATCTCGGTAGATCCGATATTAGATGACTG
>JALLPB010001196.1:0-10787 GCA_036939975.1 Cyclostephanos tholiformis | reverse complement strand
AAAAAAGCTACGAACCCTTGAGAACTATCTTGAACACGGTCATTTCTCATCATTCCTTCGCTATTCCCTCAACTCCAATAAATTAGACGGCGCTTTCTGTAGTTTATGCGTCTCTCTTACGCCCCAACTTTTACGGTAGTGGCGCAGCCTCTCCACGGAGAGCTTGCTGTGGAGGAACAACCGAAACTGCAAGCTGCGCTCTCAAAAAAAGATACTTCTATTTTTTTTGTGTTGGTTGTTGAGCCCTCGCACCCTACCCTCATCTCATCCACATCTCTCATAAATATTCGATCTCTTCTGCTTTCCCCATAAGAACAACTTAAGAAATTGCTATCATATTCAAGTAACAAATGACGCCTCCCATGACGGACTCAGCCGACTATAATCCCACACCGCACGTCATACCCGAAGGCGATAATGCCACACCTCTAGAAGTCGTCGGAGGCGATTGTACAGCCACCGAAAAGCTGATCATCGTTATGTGTGGTCTGCCGGGGACTGGCAAGACTCACATAGCCAACCGCATCGCGCGTTACCTATCCTTTTTCCTGGCCGTGGAGACGAAGATATTCAACGTAGGCGAATACCGTCGCAAGTTGTTCGGGGCAAATTTGCCGGCGGAATTCTTCGATCATACTCATGAAGAATTCATGGCCAAGCGAGTTCAGGCATGCGATTCCGCGTTGTCGGATATGATCAACTTCATGCAGCAGGATGGAGTGCGTGTCGGGGTGCTTGACTCTACAAATTCCACGCAGAAGAGGAGGAGTCACATCACAGAATCTTTGAAATTCTTGCACTGCAAGGTAATCATAATGGAGGTTATCTGCGACAAAGAGGAGGTGGGTGTATTGTAACGCATGTACATTGTTTCAAGTCAATGCCCGCAATTCAATGACTTCCTGCTTTCCCTTAACAGCTTCTTGAGCACAACATTCGTACTACAGTGAACATGAACACTCCTGACTATAGAGATGTTGACCCAGATGCTGCGGCTAAGGACTACAATAAAAGGAGGGAGAATTATATCAATATCTACGAAGCTGTTGATGAGAGAGACGGATCACACATAAAGATCATCAACAACCAAACATATATTGTACACAACGTGCGAGGTTATTTGCCGCAAAAGGTAAGATACGATGATACTTGCTCTCAAACCGTATTTTTCATTTCTACTTACGCACCCGTTGCGCCTTGCTAATTTCCAGGTGGTCCACTTCGTGATGAATCTTCATACTCTTTCTCGTGTTTTCTACCTCTCTCGTCATGGACAGTCAGAGTACAACCTTAGTGGTAAAATTGGTGGAGATTCTGGCCTGACCGAAGCCGGCCGAGAATATGCTCGACGTCTTGCAGATTTTGCTCATAACGTGATAGGGATGGACGTGGAGATAGATAAAGAGACTGGAGAAGAAAAGCGCACTCCTCGACCCGCCAGACTGTGGACATCAACATTGAGACGTACGAAGGAGACGGCTCAATTTATCAAGCACGAAAAGATATCGCAGTTTAAATGGGACAATGGCGATGAAGCTGAGTGGATTCAGTTTCAGGGTAGAGCGCGCAGAAACCTAGATGAGCTATATGCTGGGGTTTGTGACGGTTTGACATACAAAGAGATCGCGATGAAGTTCCCTGACGAATTTTCCAGACGTCAAGAAGATAAATTGACGTATCGATACCCAAGAGGTGAGAAGACGCGTTTTAATCATCACCGTTGGAAGTAAAAAAATCATGTGCTCATTCTTGGCTCTTGATCTACCAAGGGGAATCATACATGGACATCACGTTGCGTCTCGAACCTATCATTCTTGACATTGAACGGACTCGTGAGCCTATCCTGATCATTGGTAAGCCAGTTACTTTATCGATACGGCATCGCATACTTTGCCGCCACACTTTCATTCATTATTGCTGTTCTATTTCATCTCAACATTATCCAGCCCACCAAGGCATTCACAGACTACTCTATGCATATTTCATGGGTCTGCCACGCGAAAAGGCTCCATATGTGAGCATCCCACTGAATACCGTAATTGAGTTGACTCCAACTGCTTATGGTTGTGTGGAGAAAAGGTACCTCCTCCTGAGTAAGGAAGAGATGATGAAAGATTGGAGTGATGGTCAGGACGAGCCAGTAACTTCGATGCCCATGAAAGACCAGGAGGCTGCGGAAGATGTGAGAAAAATTACTGAAGGGATAAGGTTACATGCAGATTCATTTGATGTCATGAATCCTCCAAGCTTTTAAAGAAATAATTCTTTGAATGTGTTATTGCATTTTTAGTCATGGTTGTTAATAGGACAGCAGCGAACTATTGATATTCGGGGTGATGATAAAGTGTCAAAGCCAGGTCTGTCTTCAAGGAATGATGCGGTGTGTTTCTGCGTCCATAAATATATCTTATTCAACCTCATTTACCTATCCTCTTCCTCTTTACCAAGTCCTTCGTCAAATGTTGTGCAAATGACAGTCCCTGGTCGAATCGGATCCGATTCCTCTTGTATCAGTATCTTCCCCATAATTGAATCATAATCATCATCGGTCAACATCCCAAAGGTAAAGAGCTATTGTGGAGGCGAAGGAAAGTGTAAGTTCTCGGTCTTCCGTGCTTGTGACATCCAACTTCTCCCTTTTTGGGCGTGAAGGAATGGTTATTTACCTTAGTCCTAATATCACATATCACCTCATCTCGCTTTATCAGATCTCCTTCTTTCTTGTGCCATTTTTGAATCACACCTAAATATTAAAACGATGAACAAGTTATACACATCTTCGATAATCCAAAAATTTCCACATGTATTACTGTAGACGTATGACTGGATTACTCACATTCTATATCGTCTCCTACGTCGGGCACCTCGATTTTCACTTCGTGAGTAAACTTAGCTCGATCGATGTCACTAGCATCATTAACATTCTTTCCCTTCCCACTGATATATCTTCTCAGCCGCCTCTCGGTGCACGAATTTCTTTCGATAGTTATACATGGTCGGCAGAGTTTAGGGGGAAGATGTGCCGTTTGTGTCGTAATAGAAAACTCTTCGCGATATTTGCATCTACGTACACCACCACGACCACCGGTCGTTAACACTTTGACTGAGAGGTGGCATGAACGGCTAGCCATGCGAGCCATCTGGGGGTTGACCATTATGTCAATGGAGGTACTACCTAGTTTAAAAGGTAAGTTATGGTTGGTGGTTATGGTGTTTGAGGAGTTTTTCCTATTATTATCATCTCGTAAGGAGAAGTTCCCGCCAAAACATTGTTGTGGAATGTGCGTCACAACATCATAGAAGAGATTCACGTCCGTCCGTCAGAAAAAAAGGTCAATAAAAACTGACTATCGTAGGTAGTATTAACCATCACCATAATATTATTTTTTTACTCTGTCCGATTTTGGTTCGTTGGTGAAATCCAAAGTAGTAGCATGCCCAAGCTCAACCTCATACCCAACTCCGCCGTGAAGTGTGCCGTCATGTTCTTCACCGCCGCCGCCGCCGCCCCCTCCTTCTCGAGCCGCGGCGGAGGCATAATATTTGTGGCATCGGCATTCTCCCGTCCGAGCACCTCTGGTTGGATGACGGCAGCAGCGCGGCGGCGCAATCCATTTTTTGTCCTACTTCACTCCACCGCCAGTGCCGACGCCGATACCGCCGACACCAACGCGCCGGTGCTCATTAACAAACGCCTCTCTCGCGTCGCTCTCCCCTCAAGCCTTGACGCACGTTCCCTTTCTGATAATCTCGACATCGTCCTCTCTCATTTAACCTCTCGTCGCGCATCAGGGGAGACTCTGGACGCCGCGAGGAGCATCTCCGATCTGAACTCGGGCAGAGTATCATTGATTCAAAAGCGAGACGAGGCATTGAAAAAGAGGAATGAGTGTTCGGGACGGGTTGGCAAGTTGATGGGTATGAGCAAAGGGGAGGAGACCGATGAGATAGTACGTTTGAAGGAGGATGCATCTCGCGCGGGAGAGGAAGCGAATTCTGTCGAGATAGAATTGAGTGAGATCGAATCCAAGATCAGTGCAATGCTGGCGTCCCTTCCCAACTTGCTGGATGATTCTGTACCCGATGGCGCCAGCGATGGCGATAATGATATGGTGCATCAGTGGGGAGATGTGACCGCCTTGCCGACGGAGTTGGGATGGACCGATGATTTTCAACCATTGTGGCACGATGACGTCGCGACCAATTTGGGGGGGTGGAATGCGGATGCGGCCGTTGGCATGTCCGGGGCGCGATTCGTCAGCCTCACTGGATCAGTGGCGCGGTTGGAACGTGCCATATCCTCCTACTTTCTCGACCGGGCCTCGGAGAAGGGATACATCGAAGTGTCCCCCCCGTTGGTAGTATCTCGCTCCGCATTGGAGGGGACGTCTCAATTGCCCAAATTCGAGGAGGATCTCTTTAAAATAGTTCGCGAATCTCATACGTGCAACGGCGAGGATGCGTTCTTAATCCCCACGGCCGAGGTTCCATTGACCAACATGCATGCCAATCAAATTTTGGATGAGTCGGACCTGCCATTGAGTTATTGCGCATTGACGCCTTGCTTTCGCGCCGAGGCGGGAAGCTATGGTCGGGATACGCGGGGACTTATCCGCACTCATCAATTCTACAAGGTTGAATTGGTGAAAATCACAACCCCGGGCTCTTCCAACGATGAACATCATAAACTCACGCGACATGCCGAGGAATGCTTGGAGGAGTTGAAAATCCCATACCGTAGAATGAGGCTTTGTTCTGGTGACATTGGGTTCAGTGCCCAGCTTTGCTATGACTTGGAAGCGTGGTTGCCATCTACCAAGGAATACCGAGAGATTAGTTCCTGCTCCAACACTGGAGATTTCCAGGCACGTAGGATGGCGTTGAGGTACCGTCCGGTAGAGGCAAAATTAAAAGAGAGCGAAGCATCAGCCAAGGAAGGGAAAATGAAAAAGGTGAAGAAGCCAAAGCCAGCATTCTGCCATACAATTAATGGGAGTGGACTAGCAGTGGGTAGAACACTTGTGGCTGTTTTGGAGAATTATCAAACTCCCAATGGAGATGTGGTGGTGCCAGATGTTTTGAGGAAATACATGGGTGGGCTTGAGATATTGAAAAAGAAGTAGATTGTTATGAATGATGTGACATACATTATGCTTGATTCAAAATAAAAGATATAGGATATTATTACAAGGGAGAGGAGAGAAAGTCACTAATATGCATCATCCCATGATAACTGAGGAGAACCTGATTGTTTGCGGTGCTTATGTTGTTTTGTATTGTGCCTAATACCATTGAAATTGTTGGCCTATGACTGGCATCATCAATGGATTAATTTCTTGCTACGGGGAGTGTCTTCAACAATTGCATTGCAGATGATGATAGCATTAGTGTGTAGGCTCACTCTAGTGCACACAAGCACTTTGTTCTATGGTAGATGTGCCACAATGATCATCAGGTCCTCTGTGTGTTTGTGGTAGTAGACAATACTAGCACTTCACATGATCACGAGCAGTGCTAAAGATTCTTATGGTATTAATCGGGTACTGACTAGATTCTGAATGACCCATCTGAAAAGTTTTCCATCAGAACAGGAATCTCTGGCATCTTTGAGAATTCAGCCAAAACATGACAATCAATAATAATAGGAGAGTGAAGATATATGTAGAAAGCTTTCTTATGTGTATCCTAAATGGGTCTGGATTGCTGGACACCAAAGTTGGCCTACCAACTAGGGTGAGCATTCCTGTTTCTGTATTTATTTTTCAGGATTCAGGAATCATAGAAGGAAAATTCCTTTCGTGAGGAATCCAGTTCATTAATTTTCCTCAGAATCTCACTCATGATATTCCTGTCTTTTTTCCATATGGATCGTAGTACTTGCACACATTCTCTTGCAGAAATCCTCAGGATAACCAGAATTCCTAACCCATGCATGTAGGAAGAAAGTGACCTAACCCCCACCCCCTGTCATAATTTACATTTGTCTCTTCTTGTGAAAGTGGAGCATACCCATATCTTATTTGTGTTTGTGTGTCACAGTTGCAAATTTGTGATTTGTGATTTGTGACAGGGTAGATAGGGTTAGATAGGTACATTGTCAAAAAAATGCCAACGGACAAAAATTGCCATTCTTGTAAGAGATGCACTATTCCTACATCTTTGTAAGACATCTACTATTCTTACATGTGTAAATGTAAAAATTTGTGTTTTGCAATGTCCAATCACAATCACTAATCCAATACGTAGCAACATGTATTGGGAAATTACAAAATTTGGAATTTGTAATGAGTTTTTTAGCCCTAGGGATCAATTCTACAATGGTTAATGCAAATTTGTGATGTGTGTGAATCACAACCTATTATTAGATATGGGTGTGCTCCAGTGTGTATTGATTGAGGCATCATCTCCTAAAAATGGTCATTTGCATTATTAAAAGTTGTGGATCAAGGAGATTTACTAACATGTCTCTAATATACCTTAGAATTAGAAAAGCCTTGTGGTATTGTTGAGTGGTGGAGTTTATCAATGATAATGCTTCTTGATATATTTTGACATCTGGGGAGTTACTATAATGATTTAAAAGCTTAACCCTTTCCTGCTTAGGTGAGAGCTTAGTGTGAATTTTGATTTTAGCCATAGATATCTCCCCAAAAATGGTCCAATTGGCCTGATTCCAAGTAAAGAAATGGTCTTTCATGTCTTGGCAATCCATTTTGCACTTTAGATTGTGTAAATTGAAGTATTATTGATGAAGTTACAGTACCTCTGTGTTTCACATTGGTAGGCTTGTCGGTTGGGTCACATGTCAGTTGACAGAATTATTTATTTGTTCATTTATTAATGCTTTTCGTATCCCTCTTTCCAACACTCTTTGCATATTGGCTCTTTGCATAACACATACCCAATTGCAAAGGTTCTGCACTTGGTTCATCTTTCCATTGTTGTCAATTCAGTAGTTATCTGCTTTTGGTAAGACATCCAGCAATATCCTCCTGATGTCATACTAGAGGTTCGGCCATAAAAATGTAATTTTTCAAATGGTCTCAAATTCACTTCTGATTGTTCCAAACTGCTCTACTAGGTGCCAATATAATATCCTGAAAGTTTTATTTAAAAGAAAATGACCAGAACCTACCTATTTGGTATGTCAAAGTAGCATTCTGGGATTTGTGATTGGAAAAGTACTTGGTTTTTGCTGGTTTTTTAGTTGTATGTTATCCTTGGCAACTTGATCATGGTTTTTTATCATTTCTGCATGTTATAGGTAGCTCAAGTAGGTGTGAATATGTTGTCTTGATAGTTTAATAGAAAAAAATACTTGAATCCTGTACTGTGTGCATAAAACATCAATTTAGGGACAGGTGTGCAAGGAAAAGTTGTTGGTTTTTCATTGGTTTCTAGATAGTTTGTCACAGATAGTGACTAAACATGGATGGTTTTATCATTGCTAATTAACTTGAGTGTATTATTGGTTTAACCCATATATTTTCTTAATATACCTAACTGCTATGAATTTTCCATGCATGCTTCATTCCAATTAGAGCACCAGGTTGCAAACAAGTCTCATTCCACTTGATCTTTACAATTAACACAATCGACCCATCCCCAGCACTTCATTTACATTCAAAATAGATGTGACATTCAGAGTAAGGTGGTTTACAGCCTCAACCATGACACTATGATGTTATTTGGGCTCCACCTTACCCATGATTTTCCGAAATTTGGTGCCCACTTGCACGGATGTAACAGTGTAAGGATGCACCCATATGCCCCTTGACTGCATATGAAGGTGTTCAAACACCTTCAATACTTCTAAAATTGATCTGAGACGCAGATTGGGGTGGTTTATAACAGCCTCAAACATGACACCACAGATGTTACTTGAGCTCCTACCTCACCTCTAATGAACAATTGGCCCCCACTGACACAGATGTAACAGCGTAAGGGTGAACCCATATGCACATCCACACCATATGAAGGTGCTCAAACACTTTTAATACATCCAATATGGATGTAAGGAGCAGAGTGAGGTGGTTTACAGCCTCAACCATGACACCATGATGTTATTTTGGCTCTACCTTACCACCAAGTTAAAATTGGCCCCCACTGGCACAGGTGAAACAGTGTAAGGGTGCACCCATAGGCCCATCCACAGCATATGAAGGTGCTCAAACACTTTCGATACATCCAATATGGATGTTAGGAGCAGAGTGGGGGGTTTAAAGCCTCAAACATGACACCATGATGTTATTTTGGCTCCACCTTACCACCAATTATTCAAATTCGCCCCCACCGGCACAGGTGTAACAGTGTAAGGGTGCACCCATATGTCTATCCACCGCATATGAAGGTGCTCAAACACTTTCAATACATTCAATATGGATGTAAGGAGCAGAGTGGGGTGGTTTACAGCCTCAACCATGACACCATGATGTGTTATTTGGGCTTTGCCTTACCAAAGATTATTCAATATTGGCCTCCACTGGCACAGGTGTAACAATGTAAGGGTGCACCCATAAGCGCATCTACACCATATGAAGGTGCTTAAACACTTTCAATACATCCAATATGGATCTGACAAGCAGATGGGGTGGTTTACAGCCTCAAACATGACACCATGATGTGTTATTTGGGCTATGCCTTACCCCTAATTTTGCAATATTGGCCCCCACTGGCACAGGTGTAACAGTGTAAGGGTGCACCCATATGTGCACCCACAGCATATGAAGGTGCTCAAACACTTTCAATATGTCCAATATGGATCTAACAAGCAGATTGGAGTGGTTTACAGCCTCAAGACATGACGCCATGATGTGTTATTTGGGCTATGCCTTACCCCTAATTTTTCAATGTTGGCCCCCACCAGCACAGGTGTAACAATGTAAGGGTGCACCCATAGGCCCATCCATAGCATATGAAGGTGCTCAAACACTTTCAATACATCCAATATGGATGTTAGGAGCAGAGTGGGGTGGTTTAAAGCCTTAAACATGACACCATGATGTATTATTTGGGCTCTGCCTTACCAACAATTTTGCAAATTCGCCCCCCTCTGGCACAGGTGTAACAGTGTAAGGGTGCACCCATATGCTCATCCACAGCATATGAAGGTGCTCAACACTTTCAATATCAATACATTCAAGATCAATATGGATGTGAGATACAGAGTGGGGTGCTTTACAGCCTCTGAACATTACACCATGATGTTATTTGGGCTTACCATTACCCCTAATTTCCAAAATTTGGCCCCCACCTGCACCGGTGTAACAGTGTAAGGGTGTCCCCATATGGCCATCCACAGCATATAAAGTGACTCAAACACTTTCAACACATCCATTATGGATGTAAGAGGAGAGTGGGGTGGTTTACAGCCTCAAATATGACACCATGATGTTATTTGGGCTCTGCATTCTCTCCCAATTTTGAAGATTTGACCCCCACCTGCACAGGTGTAACAGTGTAAGTGAAAGGGTACACCCATATGGCCATCCAAAGCATATGAAGATGCTCAAACACTTTCAATACATCAAGTATGGATGTAAGAAGCGGAGTGGGAGAGTTTACAGCCTCCAGACATTTTCACCATGATGATGTTTGATGTTTAGGCACTGCCCTAATCCCGAATTAATAAATTGGCCCCCACCTTCACAGTAGGTGTAATAGTGTAAGGGTGCACCCATATGCCCATCCACAGCATATGAAAGGATTTGCACACTTTCAATACATCCAATATGGATGTTAGATACAGAGTGGGTTGGGTTACTGCCTCAAACATGAGATATGATATGATTTGGGCTCACCCCTATGCCAAATTTCAAAAACTTGGCCCCCACCTGCACAGGAATAACTGTGCAAGGGTGCACCCATACCCATCCACAGCATATGAAGATGCTCAAACACTTTCAATATATCAATTATGGATGTAAAATACAGAGTGGGGTGGTTTACAGCCTCAAACATGATACCATGATGTTATTTGGACTCACCCTTACCCCCAATTATCCAAAATTTGACTCCCACCCACAATGGTGTAACAGTGTAAGGGTGCACCCATATGCCCATCCACAGCATATGAAGGTGCTCAAACATTTTCAATACATCCAATATGAATGTAAGAAGCAGAGTGAGGTGGTTTACAGCATCAAACATGTTACCATGATGTTATTTGAGCTAAACCTTACCCCCAATTTTCCAAAATTTGACCCCACCTGCACAGGTGTGAGTGTGACAGTGTACCCATATGCCCATCCACAGCATATGAAGATGTTCAAAAACTTTCCATACATCCAATATGGATGTGAAATACAGATTTGGGTGGTTTACCGCCTCAAACATGACACCATGATGTTATTTGGGCACTGCTATACCCCCAAATTTCCAAAATTTGGCCCCCACCTACACTGATAGTGTAAGTGTGTAAGGGTGCACCCATATGTCCATCCACAGCATATGAAGGTACTCAAATGCTTTCTATACTGATATTTGAGCTCACCTTTACACCCAATTTTCCAAAATTTGACCCTCACCTGCACAGGTGAGAGTGTAACAGTGAAAGGGTGTACCCATATGCCCATCCACAGCATATGAAGTGACTCAAAGACTTTCAATATATCCAATATGGATGTAAAATACAGATTGGGGTAGAGTGCTGCCTCACATATGACACCATGATGTTATTTGAGCTTGCCCTTTTCTGCCAAATTTCCAAAATTTGGCCCTCACCTGCACTGGTACTCCCACCCACAATGGTGTAACAGTGTAAGGGTGCACCCATATGCCCATCCACA
>JALLPB010001195.1:0-10800 GCA_036939975.1 Cyclostephanos tholiformis | reverse complement strand
AGGATCTGTAGATCAAATTAATTTTGCCAGATCAATATTTGGTCGTTCAGAGGTATCGCGGTGCCAGGTGCCGCTGGGAATCGGGTAGGCCCGGGGACTTTATTCCCCAGGTCATCCGAGACCCAAAGTGTGCCTAGTCGTGTCTATATGCGTCCTTGCACGCACATGTCGTGGACAGAACGCGTGCCAGCATGCACCGCAATCATGTCTGGGGGGCACATGCGTGCAAGCATGCATGCGCCATCTCGAGCATTGTCGAGACCGCTGTTGGGTCATATGCGTGGCCGCGTGCGTGCAGGGGCATGTCTCGTAGGCAATCCAAGGTTTACCCGACGTTTTGAAACGTGAAACACTGGGACATCTTTGACGCGACCCCTGCGGAGAGGGCCCCAATCTGGGTGTGAATGTATGTCAGGTACGTGAGCGATGTCCACCTCCCGATACACATAATCATACTGTTGGTGGCCCCGCTCAGCTTCATTGCCATTGCCCCGCCTGCACGCAAACTATGCAATGAAACCCGGTTGAGAGTGTACCCCTTGGCCAAGAGGCTGTCACTTGTTGCCCCCCAGCGTACTGCAAGGGTTACATCCCTGTCAGATATAAACAAGCTCCGTGAACCCCGACGGCACACCGTGCTGAGGGGTGTGGGGGGGGGCATGCCGTGGAGGTTGGCCACATGTTGGGCTAGGGCCGCAACCGGGCAGAGAACACCGCCAATGGCATCATGGTGGATTACCGCCCCTTTTGTGCCATTCTTTGTGTGCGCAATGGAGATAGTCGCACTGTCTGCAAGATGAAGGGCGGCCAAGTCCGAGTCGTGGTTTAGGAGCATACCGTCACGCCATAGTTGCACATCTCCTCTTTACAACGGAATGGTACATTTCGTCCCGCAAGCTCGAGCTTGGCGTGTGTACTCCCCCACCCGGAGAAGGTAGAAGAATGCCACAACCACCATGTCAGCAACGGCATTGTGGTGTGGTCTGAACGAATAGAGAGCGGCAATCGCCCGAATTGTGGAGATTGGTATTGCCAGCTTAGGTTGGGGTGGGGGATTGTCGTCCCCGAACTTTTTGAGTAGTCGTGCAATGGGAAGGTTTAGGGCGTGTTGGGCTGGGGAGGCCCGCCGTGGGTCGGCGTATCCATCCAAAACATACGTTTGGGCGACGGTACGGAGAGCGACAGCGACCGACTGAACTTGGACTTGATGTCCGAGGCCGTACTGACCTTCCCGCACGGTGACAGCAAAGGTGAGGAGCATGTCCTCGATATTCTCCGGTGGTGCTGTTGGAGGGGTGGCCCCGTCCGAAAACAGCCGGCAGTGCCGTTGCCACGCCGTCCAATACCTTTTCCAGACGGAACCATCCACTGTCGCAGATCCAATTGCCTGCCATGCAACGTTTTGAAGACGTTCGATTTCAGCCATGGGGGCACCATGGACAGATGCCACTCCTGCTTGTCGGGCAACGGGAAAGTGGTATTGAATAAAGAGAGGAGGTCGGAGTCAGAGAAGTCAGGGGCAACAGAATGGAACATCGATGCCGCCTTTGATGGGCGGGAGGCAATATCCGCCATGACATTATCAGAGCCGGGGACATGAACCGTGGTGAGACGGCCCGCATGACAGCAATACAGCATAAATGCCAGGCCACGCAGGAGCCTGCCGGCAGTCGGAGTGTGGGACTTTGAGGCCATTTTTTCGATCCAGCTGACGGTGGGCGTGTTATCACAGAGGGTTCCAAGCAGCTGGTGTTTGATTCGAGGTGCGGACCCAAGAATGATTCCGATCGCCAAAACTTCGGCGGCGAGCTCGAGATCAGAGTTGGTGATCACTCCATGGGGATGAGAAGTCGAGACCACTTCCGTTGTAATATCAGGGGAAATGTCACCCGCCACACAGATGGGGGCATGGACTCCACCAGCGAGAACCAAACCCCGCCGGCGCCCGCCGCCGCCGCATCGTGATACCCAACATAACAAGGCATATCCAACACCAATTCCCGGATGTGGGTGGGCTGGGATCCAAGCAGACGGGCGAGGGAGATTAAGTCCTCTAAGGCAGCTCGGACCTCAGACTTTGCCCCAAGACCAATTACTGTCGCATTACCGTGCATGACAGCATTGATGGGAGTGAAGAACCCCCGTGCGGCAGGCAGGATGATTGAGGCGTACCGGAGCTTTCCGACCAGCATCTGGGGCACCTTGGTAGGCACCAATTTTCGCCGCAGGATCCGGTGTGTCTCCTTTATGTATGCCATTGCCTTTGCAGGAGGGAGATGAATCGTCCTGTGCACTTCATTAAAGCTAAATCCAATCATGTCCTTTTTACTTTCGAAATTGCCATCCCCTTGGTCGATCTTTTTCATGGACAGGGGGTCCTTCCCATTTCTGTGTCCCGTGACTGCCGGCTTCGGGAAGACGGCGTGTATCCCATGAATAGCAGCTTGGCGAATGAGTGGGATGTGAGTTCCATCCAGCGACTGTGTCGCTGCATGGCAAAAGTCGTCCAAATACACTTGGAGGAGTTTCGAGGGGGAGGTGGTGCGGGCCCGCAAGGGAACATTTTCGACAGAAATCTTGTCCTCGAGTGGGAGGGGGGGAGGTCCACGGCGTTGTCGACTAAGTATTGCGTCAGGTCACGAGCCGTTTCTGTCACAGCACAGAACAGGGGTGGGCTCTCGACCCATCCCATCTGTACTGCCGACGGCACGACAATCCTCACCGGTTCTCCCAACGGCTGCGGGAGAACATACGCAAAATTGAAGCTATCCCTCTCCCGCACTACGAGCCAAAAGAACCCGTCACTGATTTCTAGCTTGCTGAAGAGTATATGCAGGCCTTTGGGCGTATCGTGCATATACTGTATCAGCCGAGGGAGGAACCGCCCAATTTCTTTGACTGCCCCCGGGGGGGCGTTCGGGACGGTGGAATCACTTACGCTTTCCTGGGTGACGGTCACAAGGCCGGCAACATCCTGATAGACGGGGAACGATAGGTCAAGGATGATCCGTCCCCGATGTCCCATCTGGGGAACCACGGCAACGGGGGAGATTTTAAAATTCCCGGTGAGATCTTGTCTTAAGTCATCCCAGAGGAAAACTCGACAGAAGCCGGCCTTGACCTGATACTGAATGTCCTCCGCAAATAGGGTGATTGAGTCTGGTGTGCGGGCTGTAGGGTGGGGACCGCGAGCGACGGTGGCATCAATGACCTTCCGTGTCCAGTTGGGGCCGCAGTCAACCAGGATGCCCTGTTGCCATCTCTGAAGAGTGGGTTCAAATGGGTGCACCGCGGCTAATGGCTGGGGCTGCATCAACAATGTTTGCTTACCTTGTTGGACATGTTGCCTCGCGGACGGTACCTCATTGGGCTTCTCCGGAGGGCGGTCGGGCGTGGGCAGATCAGAAGGGGAGTGCCGTTGCCGGACCCATCTGTTCGTGGCCCGGGCATGCACCGTAGCAAGCCCACCCTCCGGAGGGAGAGTTGTCATGCTGAGCCGTGTCGATGGCGGTGGCCCCCCGTTGTCAATCCGATGTGTCTTGGCGGCACGCACCAGGCTGCCAACAGCGTCGGGGCAATTGTCCGCGAAACTCGGGGGGAGACCACCCGGGCAACCCATCGCCGGGGTGCCTGGAAGCGGAAGCGCGGGTGGGATAGCCGTCGTCCGTTGTGCCGGCAGCAGATCAAAGTTAACAACGGCCCGCGCCGCCGAGCCCGGCTGTGTCGTGAGTCGCCACGGATATCCCACCCCGTTTGGGTCAGCTGCGCACCATTCGCATCCGTGCCGACACAGTAACCGCCCGCCCTCGTCGAGCAGAACTAAGGCCGGAATTGTTGTCACGCCAAACTTTGCCATGAGGGCCGGAGTTCGGGACATCAACTTACCGGCGGTATTGGCGCCAAGGGGAATAGACCACCCTGGAAGTCCGTTGCCAAATTTCCGTGCTGCCGCAGCATTGTGACAATGGTCCGCCAACACAATTTCCAGCCAGTCCGCTCCCAGGGCCGACTGCGCCGAGTACAGCTCCTGGAGCACCGGTTTGAACGCCATGCATGGCGCACACCAATCTGCCCCGAAGAAAATCCCAATGACCTTGTAGCCCCGGAGGGCTGCATCTGTTGGGGTTGTTACCGCACCTTCGACACTACCAGGCCGGGTGAGGGTGGGGCCGAACAAGCGGGTCCACATCGATGGTTGGTGAGGGCTCTGGGGAGGTGACGGACCTTGGCCGCCCGGCTGTGTCGCTGGGTTATGCAGTCACAAGGCCAGTGTTGTTGCCACCTGCCTCCCCGGTACCCCCGTCGAGCTCGCCGGCTTTCCTGCCAACACGGCCAACCCGCGGTCCAGCCCTGCTTTGATATCCAACTGTCGAGAATCTGGGACAGTAACGATTGCATGTCAGAACCAGCAGTTCTCATCCGTGCACCGGCCTACAGGCCAAAGTTGGTACAGTCCCCCCTCGCCCCTACCGCGAGGTCTTGGTACCTTACACCACTCTTCTTCGCAAACAACATGATACTCATGGAGGGATAGAGACGATTCAACTTCCGTACAGCCGGTGCACAAATGGGAGGAATTGATGTGTTTTTCGTGGGTTGGCGGCCCCAGTCACTGCCTTTCCTGTCCCGCCTCTCTCGTGGGCGGGCCCCCGAAGTTATTGGGTCTGGTCCAAGAAATTCCTTCACTGGCCATGTGAGAGTTGTTGTGATGTCAATCTCGTCGACCAGGGCCCGGACCGCCGACGGGAGAGTTGACCGAGGGAGGGCGTGTCTGTCCTCCCATTTTTTGCAGCCGTTAAAAAATTGACGAGAATCCTGGTGTACCCGCCACAGGAGGTGGGTCATGAGAGTCGGCGTAATGCGTGTCTCAAGGACGTGTTTGTGATCGTCAAGCCCATCACGTAGCCACTGTACCCACACCATGTGGGGACACCGATAGCCAAACAGCACCTCCAACAATCGGACATGGTTTATCAGGACCCTGACCAGCCCCTGCAAGGATTTGGGCGGGTCGAACTTGGCCCCCGTGGCATGCTTTTTGATGTCGGCGGGCGACTTAAGAGTAGCCTCGTCAAAATACCGCTCCTCCTCCATGTCACTGTTGACAGCATCCTCCGTCCGCCACGGGACCGCGAATGGTGTGATGCCACTGGTGCATCCTACAAACGTTCTGTCATCATTGGAGGAAAAATTGAGGGTCTTTACGGCCTCCTCAATTTTTGGTGTGACATGGATGTTGCACTTATGTGCACTTCCCAGCACAGTCACCGCCATCCGGCGCAAGATACGGCCGACTGTGTCCTTATTGCAACCCTCCCGTTCAACCTTGACATAAAATTTTGAAGGGGTAAATGGCTGGCCGTCATCCTCTCTGCCACACGCCCGAAGAATCCTCAGTTTTGACTCAGTTAGGCGCGAGTCCTTCGAACCTCCCGACGTGACAACGGCGGCACCCGTGAGTTGTATATTTTCCCGCAGATGTGTACGGAAGCTCTCATGTAAGGCAAGGCTTGCCTTCGCCTGTGCCTCAATTACCCTAACTAGGGTGTCGCCCAACGCCCGGTCATGTCCGTACCCTCGGGCGGGTGGGGTGGAGGGAATTGGAGCCCGGGGGATTGTCACCCCTGGTCGCCGTGGTCGGCTTCCAAATAGGTGCCTCACTCTGTCCTCTGGGGGCACAGGTCCCTGCAAGGATGCATCCAAGCCGGCTGTCAAGGGGAGGTACGTCCGCCATGTCTCCTCGGCCCAGACCCGGGTACCTCTATGAAAACGGAGCTGTGTCCACTCCGACACGAGCGCGCTCTTCGCCTCAACCAAGTTATCCGATCCGCAGCATGCTGTGGCTATCATTGTAAGAATTGGCATGCGTTGGACCTGATCACCTGTGTCCAACGAATCAAATAGGTCAAACATTCGCCGGACGGCCACTCCGAACATCGGGTTGTCCATAAAAAGTGCTGCCCATTCCATGGGGATGGGTATCAATCGGGTGGCCCGGCTCTGACCAAGTCCCAACGCCGTTGGGGGGTCCAGTTCAAACGAACTGCACGCATCATTCCCGTTCTCCTCATCACTATAAAACTGCAAGGTCTCCTTTATGTTCACCTCCGGTAGATCCAAACGGGCAAACAAATCCTCGTTCAAATACCCACACATTGGGACATGTGGCATCCGGGCGAACGTCGTCTTCGAATGCCACAATTCGATTTAAAATGGGGTTGCTGGGACGCAACTTGTGATCAAGGCGAGCCATGTGGTGAACCAACGTGAACCAATGGTCGTCGTTCATCACGACGACGTACGGTCGGGCCTTGCAAGCCCCAAGGATGATCTCATCAGGGTCCGGATCTTCGCTACCGCTGAGTATGCCAGCAAGGGCTCGTAGGAAGTCTTGGTTGGCGAGACTGCTGCCCTCCGGCTCCCGCGTAAGTTGTTGGGCAAACAACCACGCAGCCGACCCTTCGATGCCCATGCGCCGCTGGAGGGACTCCATGCCAAACCGGAGCTGGCCGTCGTCCTCCTTGGACTCGTTGTCCATTACCTCCTCATCACCGCTGTCACTTGCCCCTTTCCCGGACGACTCCTCGTCTGAAGTTAATGTGAGAGTGCGCGCACTCTTCTTCTTACACCTCCTCCAATGCTTTGCCTCCGGACTCCGCCTTGACCTCCGTTTGAGGGCGTCGCCCACGGCAACTTCTTCCGGGAAAGCCATTTTTTCGACTATTCCGCCGGCCCCTTCTTTTGGAGCCGCCAAGTCCTCACCGGTCGGGCCTGTCCCTCGGGTGGCACGACGGCGTCCGCCCAAGCTGGAGCTCACGTTGTCCCATCCTGACCTCATCGTCGGTTTGTAGGCACCCTTTTTTCCTCCTGCCTCCATCGAACCCTTCGCGATAATCCTTGGGTTGAATTTCCCTTTGTTCGTGCTAGCGGCGCTCATGCTTTTTTACTTAATATTGGCTGGTTCGCGGATGCTTCTGGGCAAAAAAGTGATGTCCTGGCAGGCTCTTTTTCCTAGAAAATTCTGACCGGGGGAGCTGGTCTGGTAGGGTTTCTACTGTGACCTACCTGAGAACTCTCTTAGTTCCAGGTAAGTCACTCCAACTTTCCCACCAAGAGATTTTTCCAGTACCGCCAGGCCACTGGTTGTTCCTCACCTCTGGTGCAGCACGCTTCGAGTTCTCACAGTGAAAGAAATCTGCAATTGACATTTCTACAATGGCATTATTTGACTTCCGAATGTCCATATTCATTGTCGACATTGTCCACTGAAATGAGCATGCAAATTTTGGTTGGGCTTGTCCCTTAATCGATGTGTATGATGACGTGCTGCTTGTGCTTGCCCCCCCTGCAAATGAAAGATGACTTGCACTTGAAGCGGGTGTAACAGACAAAGATTGGTGCACACTTACCACACCAAGTTTGCCGCGCTTCCACAGTAAATTCCACTGACTCTTCTGCAGACTCGGATGAATGCTTCTTTGCTGTCTGATGCCCCATTAAGGTGTTGTACAAATCTGAATATCTTTTGTGAGAGATCTCTGGATTCGCCATCTTGCAAACTGCAATATCATTCTTTTGAATCTTAAGGACATGGCGGATAGTGTGCGAGGCTTGTTTGGGGGCAAAAATTTTACTGCACCACCTTCATTCCCAGACTTCCTTACCATCGTTCCCCACCCAAACCAAAATATATGTGCAGTCAAAGATACTATGGAGGGGCGGTCACTCCTCATTGACTGGCTTGTTGTGCTCTTCTCGTCCACTCTCTTCCTCTTCAACAAGGTCGTCATCAAAGCCACCTCCCCTTCCCGCCTAAACAAAATCTACATCATCACCGTTGTTCTCAGCCTCACCACTATTGATTCTCCGTGCGGCCGTACCTGCAGTGAGTGTCAAGATCATTGAATTTCCATTGCTGCTGGAAGCTGGTGTCACTGATTTGTTGGTTGATTTGTTGTTGCTTGTTGCCACCATGCTCATCACGCGTGACGTTGCCTGTGCTGAGCAAGGGAAACAAAAGAAAGATGATGCTTGAGAGCATCCTGACCTAGCTGCTGCACAAGTGGTGCGGGGCAACAAGGAACTCATGGTGGGGGGGATTATGCAGCTGCGAGATCAATTTATTTACTGAGGAGAAGCTCACATTTAGCATCCACTCACTTTCATGTGCGTGGGTTGAAGATACTCTGGTACTACCATAGGCAGATGGCATCAGAATTTTTGTATTTAGGTACATAAATACATGTACATATGTAGGGGTAACCAACACACAAATTTTGTGTCAGTTCAGCTATTTTGCTATTGTGTGCTGGCCCCAACACCCATGTCGGGTCCAAATTGGCAACAAATTGACATGTCACCAACATTTCCAGCTAAGGATATCACCAAAGTGCTCTCAATCAGTAATTGGACGGTCGGACTTTGCTTTTGCAGGCTCCTTGGCAACAGCACGCTCCTTCTCCTTGCGGGCATCTTTCCTGGTGCGACTGGGTGTTAGCTTTATTGGCTTGCACAATATGTCCTTGTTGTTCTTGTGCGCAAGACATGCAAGCATATACTTGCATGTCTCGCTAGAGAGTCACCAGTCATGTGGGATTGCTTCCCACACAGAATTGGGATCAGTGTAGTTGGCATCTGGCTGATTCTAATAAGCACCAAAAAAGTGGTGAGTGAATAATACAGATAAAAAAGAACACAACAATAAAAAATCTTTACCAGATTCACCTCCTTCCACAACTTCATGATGTACGGCTTCTTCATCTGGCCTAATTGGGCCGTGCCACTTGGCAGCAGAGAAGGAGAATTCCCTCCCGGGAACCTCGACACAAAAGTCTTAATCTGCGTCATCTTCTTCTTAAGCTTTCACCACAGATTGCCACCCATGAGGGCCTTCTTCGCCCCCTTGTAACCCTTCAACATGTCGTCACAAACCACATCAGAGGAAAAATGCTTGTCCTCAATATCCTTGATCAATCCCTGATACTTGCTCAGCAATAGCTCGCCCATCAGCGGCTTCTTCATCGGATTGAGGTTGCGAACATATGTCCCCCCCTCAACCAAAATCACAAGCTCAACGGCCTTGCAAACCGAGTGGGTAATCATCTCGCTGTCCATAATGGACAAGGCGCTAGTGAAATGACCACTTACCAACTTCTTTGTCAGTGGGTTCATTGAAATCAGATGGTACTTCATCCCCGCTTCCACTGGGCATCTTCTCACCATGCGGACTAGCCCCAGAAGCAAAGAAAAGGTCAGTGTCAGAGCTGCTACTTTTAGTACTCCTCAAGGAACCCAATAAATCCTCCCTGCGGTTAGCCGCTGCGACAGTGCTGGAAGCTGCACCACCAGCAGAAGCATCCTGAGGGGAACAAATCCAGGGTGATCTTCAAGAGGTGGGCATTGTGACTATGCCACAATATATGCAAGAGTGGCAGTCTTGGAGGCACGGAGAGGCAATTCATGGAGGGGTGGGGGGGGGGTCTTGGACTGATGCCAAGCATATGAGGCTAAAACCTCCTGCCATGCCCTCTCATGCTCCGAGCAATCCCCAGCAGCCGCCGATGCAGCAACTGCCTCATCCATCTGGCAGCACTGGCAATGCTGTTCCTTGTAAGTGTGCTGATATCTCAGCGAGAGCTTCGATCCTTTCTTGGCAGTAGGGGGGGAGGAGGCGTGCCAACACTGCCAATGTCAGCAGAAGCATCAATAAGGAATAATTGAGAGACCGGCATTATATGCAACTCAGGTGACACAACAATCAGGCGGGAAAAGATATTTGTGTGTTTGCGCATTTGCTAAGACGATGCCACAACAAAAACACGTTGCCAGCCACCAGTATGCAAAAGACTCCATCCAAAAAAATGTTCCCAACTGTTCTTCGGAAAACCATATCGGTCTAACAAAATCACAGCCTAACATTGAAGAAAATCACTCAAAAAACACATGGAGGTAGAATCCTTGGAAGTACCTCTTGCACATTAAAGATGTAGGAATAGTACAAGTTTAATGAACCCTAGCTCTTAAAACCAAAAAAGAACAACTATGGTGGAGCCGATCGCTGGGGTTCAATGGCATGGCTATTGTACATACAGCCACCCCCTCGAGGGAATCTCTTCGCGATTGGTTGGTCAAGAATCCCATTGAAGGAATTCATTCTATTGTGTAAATTGGCTAAGAAAAAATTAATTAGTAGCCCCATTTGATTTATTTTGTTATTTATCATCATAGGCACTCAATCGCCCAAAAACCATTTCATTTGCTCCCCCCTTGCATCCCCTCCCTGTCGCTCATCCTGCCCCATCCCCTCTCCATCTTGCCTGTGATTTTTTTGTTGTTTGTCATGTGTTCTTCATCATCTGGCGGCCGTCTAATACCCCGACGGATTTTATTTTTTTCATTTTTTCTCCCATACTTCGATGCCCCAAAACGATGCGAAAATGCCCACCCCATGTTCCGCCCCAGAATCATCTCTTCTATAATACTCCCTCCACCATCGACACCATCTTCTAATTGATTGTTGCTTTTTTACTTGATTATCAGCCACTTAAGGCCTTGGCCCAAACTGTTTCTCCATCTGTCCTTGATCCGCTAGTAGTAACCTAAAGATATTTAAGCTCACTTCACCACCATCAGGTTATGAGCCCGCACCGGTGAACCATGGAGATGCCGGCTCACTTCACCACCATCACAAACCCTCTCTCAATTTCATGATGTGTGGGATTTACCATTAGAGCAAAAGGCTCCTCGTACCATAGAGGTACGGTACGTAGTTTATGAATGCTAACACTCCCCGGCACATGT